>JAQMYF010000017.1:397215-407730 GCA_030014195.1 Neosilurus mollespiculum
AGATGGTGATGGTGATCTTCTGAATGTTCTCCATGATCATGACCCTCATGGTGATCAGCCAAGGCCACCATCAGCAGGAGGGCAAAGGTCAAGCAGCACTGGATCTTTCTCCACATTTTATCTGGAGAGTAAAATAAGAGACAGGTAGTATAAGTTAAACTAGTAGCGGTGCATAAAGCTGTGTGGGTGGAATGTTCCAGGGTCGTACCATCACACAGTGTGGAGTTCAATCAGAAAGTGATGATGTCACAGAGAGGGGAGACTGATCTAAAAATCCTATACCTGTCTACAAAGATAAAAACAGACCACCTACCTTCACACACTCATCAGACCTCCCACTGCACCACATTCTCTCTGATCCTCTAATGCACTTTGATCCACTATCTCTCGAGAAAAACATGCATCAAGGTTCTCCGCCGTCCTCCGCCATCCTCCCCCGGGTGGTTTAAACAACCTCATGTATCAATCAAAGCCAGTGTTACACGGTCAGCTTGCAACAACAGTTTCCTGTTCGATCCGTATCGCAATCATCATTACGAGTGTTACACCACATTAATTATTCTTCATCTTGTGTTGAGTTTTTGAATACAAGTCAAAACTCACAATGTGTTGCCGAGCCTGAGGTCACACAGAGAATCGACCCTGGCGGCATGTTACTGCATAACACCGGTTTACAGACTGATGTCTTCACCACACAATGAACACATCTGAGGATGGGGTACACCCTGAACAGCTCGCCAGACCATCGCAGGGCCAACACACACACACACACAAACATTCACACTCACACTCACGGGCGATTTGGAACCAACGATCAGCCTACTGTGCATGTTTCTGGACTGTGGGAGGAAACCGGAGTACCCGGAGGAAACCCACGCAAGCACTGGGAAAGCACTGCAAACTCCATACAGAAACGCCCCGAGCTCGGGAATCGAACCCAGGACCTTCTTGCGGTAAGGCAGATGTGCTAACCACTGCGTCACCATGCTGGCAAATCGAACATCCAGTACTTTGTAAAACTCTTATTTTCTTGCTTTCCCCTCAACGGGGTTTCAGCTTGATGCTAATTCTAGTCCCAGACCTGCTGGACTAGCACAAACCTCACATACTTCAGAGACTCATGCTGGATAAAGGAGATAAAATCTCTCCATGTAAATACGCACTGAGTCTGGATACACGACTCGGTTTCTACCCTTCTGCTTTACAATCCGCTTAATCATCGAAACAACAAAACCTCAGACGGACAGAAGTGAGATTCTCCACCGGAATCCTGAAGCTCGCGTGAATTCTGTATGAATAAAGTGTTAGTAATGTATATGTTTATTATAATCAGGTGAATCATGAGGGGTTCGAGTTTACAGCACTGTTAGTTCTGTTAGAGAAAAAATCCCAACACTGCCACAAACACTGGAGTCCAAAAACGACACTGCAGCAATGTGCTCGCGATTTAAAACCTCATCTCCAGCAAAAATTCTTCTTGATCCTGTTTTGAGAATAATGTACTATATAAGAACAAAATGTGTGAAATTATTAATGTGGTTTTAATAATATTTTTCATGAATATAGTTTGTATCCACTTAAATCAAGATAAATTATTTACCAGTGCAGTACAATCATTACACTAATTAAGATTCTTAAAATAAGAGAAATTTTCTTCAGTCAATATATATGAGATATATGAGAGAGAGAGAGAGAGAGAGAGAGAGAGAGGAAGATGGACAGTGAGACAGAGAGAGAGGGTGAGAGAAAGAGAACGAGAGGGAAAGAAAGAGAGATAGAGAGAGGGAGAGAGAGGGAGAGAGAGAGAGAGAGAGAGAGAGAGAGAGAAGAAGGGAGAGAAAAAGAAAGGGGGAGAGAGAGAGAGACAGCGAGACAGAGAGAAAGGGTAAGAGAAAGAGAACAAGAGGGAGAGAAAGAGAGATAGAGAGAAGGAGAGAGAGAGAGATTGAACGAGGGAGACAGAAAGAAAGGGAGAGAGAGAGAGGATAATATGACAGAATAAATTTAATAATTAAAGTAATTAAAGTAAACAGTATAAATTAGGTTCTAATTTGAATATTAAATATTTATTAAACTTTGATTTATTAAAATTTATATTTCAGAAATTAAAATCAGTCTCAGAAGGTTTTGAGTTTAAAGATGGAAGTTTCTGGGTAAGAAAACTCTGGTGTACTCACGCTCGGTGTGTCGGCGGTAAGTCTGGTGTAAGTGCTGTTAGTTTACTGAACACGAACTGAAGATCTTTCAAACATTAACTTCTCTGAAGGCCAGGGGTGAAAGGTCATGTTTGAATGCTGCTGCTGGTCAGAGTCAGGACTTACAGCGGTAAATATTAGTAATCAGATCCATGAGATTCATAAAAAAACGCTGAGTCTGCACTGGGAAACAGATAAAGTGTACCAGCACTGTGATGCTATCTTCACAGTTGATGAAGATCATCTCCTCCTGGATGGGACGCTGGTGTTGCCTTCCGGGATTCAGTGGTACCCATATACAGCCTTCTGCTGGGTGGACAGAGGCCTTGCCCAGGGGTCCTAACACAGTCGGGGTCTGATGAGATTGGAACTCATGACCTCTTACTCATGCGCCCAGCACCCTAACCACTATACCACCGGCCCCAGGTTGGAAGAGGAGGGAATCTGTGGTATGAATCATCTTTTATGTGGTGACTGGAGTGAGTGCTGTGGTGCTGATGGTGATCTGCCGGATGCTCTTCTGGATCGGGCTGAACCGAGTCCACCATCAGCAGGAGGTCAAACAGCACAGGATCCTTCTCCATAATTTAACACCCGGATGGGGTCAGTGATCAGGATCTGTGCATTCTTTGTGTTGTATCTGAAACATTTCACATTCTCTAATGCCGAGTGCCACTGTTGACAATTAATTTAAGATAATTAAACAAACAAACAAGCAAATAAAAAAACAAGCAAACAAATAAACAAAGCACAGGTTTGGTTTAGTAACACATGAGAAGGGTATTATTGAAATTCAGACGCATTACTGAGCAGCGATCAGTGTGTAGTGACCCCAGTCTGGTGTGTGTGTGAGAGTGTGTGAGTGTGTGTGTGAGAGTGTGTGTGTGTGTGTGTGTGTGTGTGTACAGGGTGTAATGATTGATGGATGTCCAGCGCTCATGTGTTTTAGTTCAGACACTAAAACTTCCCACGTGCAGGAGTTAGGGAAACGTCCTCACCGAGCCCGGGACTCAAACCCAGGACCTGCTGTGAGGCGGACTTGCTAGTCACTACACCACTGTGCAGCACTTTATTACACATTTCTTCTTCTGCTTTCTTTGTTTTTCTTCTCTTGGTACAAAACCTCAGTCAGTAAATGTGTGTTACATTAATGTAGCAAGGCCAGAACGGTGGTGTAGCGGTTAGCACGGCAGCAAGAAGGTCCTGGGTTTGAGTCCCAGGTTTGGTGAGTGCGTTTCATTGTGGAGTTTGCATGTTCTCCCTGTGCTTGAGTGGGTTTCTTCCGGGTACTCCTGTTTCCTCCCACAGTCCAAAGACATGCAAATTAGGCTAATTGGTTGTTCCAAGTTGCCCCTAGGTGCGAGTGTGAATGGTTGTGTGTGGGTGTGTTGAACTGGTGAGCTGTTCAGGATGTACCCCGCCTTCACCCAGAGTTGACTGAGATAGACTCCAACCCCTCCGCGACCCTAATAGGTTAAAGTGGTGCAATAAATGTAATGGAAAATAATAACATAGCAAATGTTTGTTTTTCTTTATTCATTTGCCGAAATGTTTAATCCGAAATGTTAGGGTCGCCGTGAGACTGGAGCCTATCTTAGCCGACTCTGGGCACACCCTGAACAACTCACCAGTCCATTGCAGAGCCAACACACACACCCATTCACAGCCAAATGTGCATGTTTTTGGACTGTGGCAGAGGGCGGAGTACACCCTGAACAGCTCACACGGCCATCGCAGGGCAGAAACACACTGACAGCAACTCAATGGCCAACTCTTCCTCTTTATTCAATTTAATTTAAAAATAAAATTAGAACCAACCTGGAGTAGAGCAGAAGAATAAAATGAATATAAAGTTTAATGAGGGCGGAGCGGTGGTGAAGCGGTTCGAATATTTATTCAATTATTTTATAAACTAACTAATTACATAAGTGACCCATATACAGTATATACTTTATTTAGTTTTTATAAATGACTAATAATATTACATTATTATATATTATGTTGAAATATCAGGTTTATTTTCTCAGGATGTTTTTGTGTTTATTATGATACAGATTCAGTTTAATAACAGCAGAGAGAAGAAAAATCAGAGCGGCAACAGATTCTTCTGATAATCATCAGTAGAGGGAGCTGTGGTGTTAGTTCTGATTCAGTCTCCAGATTCATGAACACACACATACACACACAACACACACACGCACGCACGCAAAACACACGTACACGCACACACATACACACAACACACACAATACACACACACACGCACGCACAACACACACAACACAACACACACACACACACACGTATATATATACATGCAGTTGTGTATGTATGTATGCACACACGCACAACACACATACACACACAACACACACACACACGCACAACACACACACACACACACACACACACACACACACACACACACACACACACACACATATATATATATATATACATGCAGTTGTGTATGATGCTGTAAGTAATGATGTGCTGTTCCTGAATTTATGTTGATCTGATAATTCTGTGGTTGGAGTGGAAGCTGAGAGGAAGATGTGAGTTCCTCGTTCCTCATCAGGAGAGTCTGAGGAATGTTCTGTGCCATATTTCTGCCATGTGTGGATGTTGTGTTGATGTTGTGTGGATGTTTTGTGATGTTGTGTTATGTTGTGTGGATGTTGTGTGGATGTTGTGTGGATGTTGTGTTGATGTGTGGATATTGTGTGGATGTTGTGTGGATGTACTGTGATGTTGTGTGGATGTTTTGTGATGTTGTGTTATGTTGTGTGGATGTTGTGTGGATGTTTTGTGATGTTGTGTTATGTTGTGTGGATGTTGTGTTGGTGTGTGGATGTTGTGTGGATGTTGTGTGGATGTTGTGCTGATGTTGTGCTGATGTTGTGCTGATGTTGTGTGGATGTTGTGCTGATGTTGTGTGGATGTTGTGTGATATTGTGTGGATGTTTTGTGATGTTGTGTGGATGTTTTGTAAATGTTTTCTGGATGTTGTGTGATATTGTGTGTATGTTATGTGATGTTGATTGGATGTATTGGGATGTTGTGTGGATGTTGTGTAGATATTGTGTGGATGTTGTTCATTCATTCATTTATACATTCACTCATTATCTGTACTCGGTATCCCCACCTTTGCCGGTTAGTCAGGTGAAATAGGCTCCAGCCTCCCCACAACCGTAGTTTGATTAAATGTTTTGGCAAATGAATGTATACATGAATCAATCAATACACATGAATAGGTTTTCTGTGCATCATTTTATTTCATCACCACCTTCTGACCAATCATAATCCAGAACTCAGCTTCACTGTGCTGTGGTGTAAATAAGAACTTACTGTTGCAAAATCTGCACTTTTGTTTGTGATAAAGTTTTATATAAGTTCATACTTGTATAGTTTCAATAAAAGTGTAAAATAAAAGTAAAGAAAGCTGAGAGTGAATCTGAAATCAGTTTTAAATTCTGAAGTTAAAGTGGCTTTGATGATGAAGCTGGAACTGCATCTGTGGAATAAAGCAGGAGGGATTTGTTATTCTTCTGCTCGCTCCTCTTCCTTCTCTCTCTCTCATCTACAGGAACATCAATATTCTCATCCAACACTCCAGGGTTCTGTTTACAACCTCCACACAAACCGCACGGACCTCCGACGTCTCAGGCGTTATTTCTACACATTCCAATGACCTGGAGGTGGAACTGGTGCTCCGCTGAAGTGTGTGTGTGTGTGATCATTTTACAGCAATCACATGCAGCGTTGTGTGTTCCGTTCCCAGTTTCCTACACAGTGACGGACAGGACGAGTTATATTCATACATGAGTTCACTCCCAGGATTCCCGGGATCGAGTGTTATCCTGGAACCTGAATATTAAATCCACCTCACACACTGTTTCCTGTCATTCAGGAGAATCTACCTGAGAATCCGAGATCACTGCCATGATGAAGATATCAACATCAGGAGTGTGAGATGTATGGAAGAGAGTTAAAATGATGCCGGATGATACGTGAGGATTATCGCGGCCATTCCATGACCATTCTAGCGGGTGTCGGAACCAGTCTGGGACATGGATATGGGCGGAGTGCACTTACCTGAGAAAAGTTAGCATCTGCGCTGCATACATTGCAGCCATCATGTCTACTGGCGGTAACTGTGAAGCGGATGTGGCAGTCGCTGCTCCATGTACATTTTTATACCTCAATGTTAAAATAAGTAACATTCGGTATGCCATGTCCCCTCAGTGATGCCTTCACGGTTGCAACAGTTGAACTGATCCACTACTTGTTCCACAGTAATGTACATTTTTTTTATCTTATTTTGTGTAAGAAAACAAAGACATTTTACCCCTAAACAGAACCACGTGTAAAGTTTCGACCTTTTGCCTTCTCGTACTTTTGTCTGAAATTCCTCCAGGAAGCACAAGTTTCATGCGGAGTAACTCCCCCACCCCACCCAGGGACGAGCTGTTCAGCATGTACACCGCCTCCACCCAGAGTCGGCTGAGATAGACTGGTTTCTCGAATGAATGAATAAATATTAATACGTCATAATCAAGTGATCCAGTTACAGTCTGGTTGTAAATCCGTCCAGATGAATAATCACTGATTAACATCTTCAAACCTTCTGGACTGACGGGCTGGAATGATGTGGAGTGCAGAGATCTGGGAGGATGAAGCGCTTGAATGAGGAATAAAAAGAGGGAGGATTAGGGGAGTGGGGGGAGAGGGAGAGGGAGAGAGAGAGAGAGAGAGTGCGAATGTCTCTGATTCTGTACAAACGAGTTCTGAATTCACAATCATGTCTCTGAGTGCTCGCTGTCGGCCCCCGGCTGTGAAACCTGCTTACTGCTCCCTCTCACAGCACGGCCCAAAAACCTCACTCCTCCGCCAAGCGCTGCTGGAACGCCATTTTATATCCTCTGTACAGGCTCGGAAATGAGATACAGGGTTAGATACTGTCCCAAATATATGACAGGAGGAACCGAGCTCAGATATAAATATAAATCAGGCTGCATGTGTTGAACTGAACATACGTGAACCACTCCACCCAGGAGGATTTCATCGACTCTGCTGTCCAGACATTTGGCAGTCTGGAGGAATCAGTAATTCCCGTTTGGATCGGTGCTGTAATTTTTCTCCCAGCTGTGAACACACACCGTCTCCTTTTCAGACTGAAGAGGCTGTGAGAATACCTGGCCTCGTTTCAGCGCCGTGTCTCGGGTCTCAGCCCAGCAGGCTGAATGCAGTACCAGGACCTGCTTTTATTCCACATCTCAAACACCAACTCAACATTTTCCTTCTTTCAAAAGTGAGACGTCTCAGCCGGGTAGCTGTGAGAGAACGCCGGTGAAAACACACATCGTCATGGCGACCTTTGTTTCATTTACATTCACAGAAAGATCACGCTGTGAATGACTCGCATCACAAGTGTTCTCCAATACACTGAAAAAACAGCCAGGAGGGAGAATGAACACCAGGAGGAAATAGTACATTAAAACAAATGCACATCTGTAATACTTTTAAACCAGATGACTGTCTCACTCAGCCAGATGTGGAAGCTCCATTATATTTTCACTTTGTCTATATTCACGATGTACGAACGTCAGTTAGAACCGATTAACTGCCCTCCACTGCTTATCCACTCAGGATCACACATGGGATAGAGCCAATCCTGGGCTGTGATTGGATGAAAGGCTGGGTATACCCCAGTAATTACCTCCACCAATAAGGTTATGTTTTTATGGGTGTTGGGTTATATGTTTTTTATTAACGTTATCCAAAAACAGATTTTGGTGATTTTTTTTTTGGAGGGGTGGAGTACCGGTCCAATAGAGTTTTGGAGATGATCCGAATCAAACTCTGTACCCAGGAATTCTTTAAAGGCTTCTTTACTATTGAACATGATGAGTGAATTACAGCAGTCCCGATCTTTTTACCTTTCACGTAATAATTTTGTTATTTTCTTCATAGTGTTCTTCACGTCCATAAATAAATCTGAAAAAACAGTAAAAAGCTTTGATTTTCATGCAGCATGATGTTCGATGTGTAGTTTTCTCCACGCTGTGGGTCATAAATATGTTTTTACTGATTTCAGACGTTTCATTCATTTTTTGAAGCGCTTAATCCTAATTAGGGTCGTGGGGAGGCTGGCGCCCATCTCAGCCGACTCTGGGCGAGGGCGGAGTACACCCGGAACAGCTCGCCAGCCCATCGCAGATGTTTCATTTTACATTAATAAACAATGAAAATACTAAACTCAGCGCAGTAACGTTCATCTTTCCGTCAAACCGCCGTTAAAGATCTGTGTGTCCTTCTCTTCTCACCCTGCTTCTCCTGTCCTTCTTTATTCATTTTATTTATTCATTCATGAATTTGCCGAAACACTTTTAATCCTACTAGGGTCACGGGGAGGCTAAAGCCTATCTCAGCCAACTCTGGTATTTTACACCCTGAACATCTCACTGGTCCATCACAGGGCCAACACACAGCCACCCACACTCACATCTAGGGGCAATTCGGAACAGCCAATTACCCTAATGTGCTTGTCTGTGGACTGAGGGAAGAAACCAGAGTTCCCAGAGGAAACATACAAACCCCACACAGATCCGTCCACGGCAAGCCCGGGACTTGGGCTAACAGCACCGTACGCTTTCCATGAGAACGTTTCCCAGAGCACTTTTGTTTTTATTGACTGATTTGCGGATATTAAATATTTTTATATATAAATTCATGAGATTCCAACTCGCTCCGATTACTTTTCTCTGTAAATAATTAGAATTGTAAAACTTCACAGGGGTTAAAGCAGCATCTTCGGGTGAGAAATAATTTGTGTTGTTGGAGTTTGTTATTATTTGTTGATTCTTTTTCTTTAATCTGTAAAATAGTTAATTATAAATAACGATTCACATGAAGGCGTCACTTTACTGATTAAATATTCATTGTAATTACTGAGCCTTGATCTCTCTGAGTCATGATTTATTCAGGAATATAAATAAATGACAGCTGATATATGAAGAACAATATGCAGAGGCATTGCATTATTAATTATAAACAATTATGAATAACGAGTGATTAAAATATGAAGAAAAGTCATTTCTGTTATTGGGCTCTCATTTTATTTTTACTGAGAGCCGAATTTATCTCTCTATAAGCACAGTGTGCTTTAATTATATCATTATATCAGCTTATATCAATTATAACATTAATTATTACATTTAATTATAACCTAATTTATTTATAATTTATATAAATTTTAACATTTAATTATTACATTTAATTATAGCCTAATTTATTTATAATTTATATTTATTATAACATTAATTATTACATTTAATTATAACCTAATTTATTTATAATTTATATTAATTATAACATATTAATTATAACTTATATTAATTATGCTTATTACGCTACAGTGATTTAGTGCTGGATTCTGATTGGTCTGAAGGTGTTGATTAATTTCTTTTAACGCCTCATTCACAGGGACTTGAACTGTACACACTCCACATAAACATAAGAAACACAGGCACATGTTCATTCATTCACCCAACTGCTTAATCCTTTTAGGGTCAGGGGGAGGGTGGAGCCTATCTCAGCGGGCGGAGTACACCCTGAACTGCTCACCATTCCATTTCAGAACAACACACACACAACCCTTCACACTCACACCTAGGCGCAATCTTGAACAGCCAATTCGCCTACTGTCCATACCTCTGGACTGTGGGAGGAAACCGGAGTACCCGGAGGAAACCCACTCAAGCACGGAGAGACCATGCAAACCCCACACAGAAACGACCTCACCGAACCCGGGACTCAAACCCACGACTTTCTTGCTGTGAGACGGATCTGCTAACCACTACACCACCGTGCCACTGCTTTTGGTTTGTTTTAAATTGTTGTGTGTATCTAAATGTTCTAATAAATTCATGATGTATAAAAACACATTTTCTCTTTTTATCACTCTGTTTATTCTCTCATGTATTTTAAAAGATTTTTTGTGATAATCACTGGTGGGTTTGATTTTGTGATTTTGTGATGTGATTTTTTTTAAACCTCAGATTCATTGGCTTTGACTTATTTTCTCAGAAGAACATATAAAAGAAGAGATTTTAGGGACGGCACACTGTTCACCCCCTACACAGCTCTATTACACATCAGGAGTTCGGGTCCATTCGACCCAGGGTAAGAAAAGTGTGGAAATTTTAGGCGCTGTGTACCTTCACTCCGTCCTCCTCCTACTGCTGTTAGTGTGTGTGTGTGTGTGTCTGTGTGTGTGTGTGTGTGTGTGTGTGTGTGTGTGTGTGTGTGTGTGGTCTAT
>JAQMYF010000017.1:417349-433640 GCA_030014195.1 Neosilurus mollespiculum
TACTATCTCTGGTATCGAGATATGCATTCAGTAATAAATTTGTGGTACTATCCCTGGTATTGAGATATTCACTCAGTGATGAATCTGTGGTACTATCTCTGGGACTGAGATATTCACTCAGTAATGAATCACAACCAATCACAATCCTGAACTCGGCACCTTCTGTCCAATCACAATTCAGAACTCAGCAGGCTTTGAGGACCTTAACAATTTATTAATGACATCATGTCTAATTTACCACTATCCTGAAGAAGTGGGGCGTGGCTTGATGTAAAATAGCAGAGATAATACTTAAAAAATGTTCACAATAACATCTTGTTTATTCTTTATTTTATCGTCTGTGCTGTAAAAGTTGCACTACTTAACAATTCCTTGCAGGCATTTCATTTGGCTTTGCTCCATTAAACTCAGAAACGTTTTTAAACCCGAGTCTAATTGATCATTTGCAGATCATGCATAATTAAAAGCGGTGAATGAGCGACGGCGGGGTGAGATTAATTGATCAGGAATAATTCAGGGATAATGTTCCCTAATTGTGTCTCCTGTGAAGGGGGTGTTTTATTACAGGGATGAAAAATGTATGCGATGAAACTGCTGCGGGCGATTTTTCCCCTCATTTCTCTGATATAATACGCTGAACAGTGAGTGAGAGAGGGCTGGGGTCTAATTATCTTCAGCTCAGAGCTGCTTTACAGCTGTACCGACCAGAACCCAGAGACTCGCAGGAGGTTAGAGCAGCTCATTGGCTGATTTCTTGATTGACAATGGACTGAACTAATGACCCGTTCGCATCTTACAGGCACTGCCCCCATGGAGTTCTGTGTCAAGGTGTACAATTAACAAACATGGACAAGTGAAACGGGTGGTGTGGTGGTGTAGGGTGCACAGTAAGGAGGTCCTGGGTTCGAGTCCTGGGCTCAGTGAGGGTTTTCTGTGTGGGGTTCTCCTCGCCGTATTTCCTTCTGGTACTCCGGTTTCCTCCCACAGTCCAAGGACTTGTTCATTAGGTTAATTGGCTGGTCCAGATCGCCTCTAGGTGTGAGTGTGAGTGTGAGTGTGAATGGTTGTGTGTGTGTTTGCCCTGTGATGGTCTGGACATAGGTTTCAGCCTCCCAGCAATCCTAAAAGGTTTGAATGGTTTGATAAATGAATGAATGGATAGATGGAAGAATAGATGGATGAATAAATAGATGGATGAATAAATAGATGGATGAATGGGGCAGCTGTGGTCTAATGGTTAGAGAAGTGGCTTTGAGACCAAAAGGTTGCTGGTTCATGTGGTGGTGGGGGAGTGAGCTGCACCTTCCCTTCCTCCACCTTCATGGCTGAAGTGCCCTTAAGCAAGGCACCGACCTCAACTGCTCTCCGGGCGCCACAATGTGTGGCAACCCACTGCTCCGAGTGTGTGTGTGTGTGTGTGTGTGTGTGTGTGCTCACTTTGGATAGGTTACATGCAGAGGCAATGATTTCCCTTGTGGAGTTAATACAGTATTAAAATAAATAAATAAATGAATGAATGAATGAATGAATGAATGAATGAATGAATGAATAAATGAATAAATAAATAAATAAATAAATAAATAAGATGGATGAATAGATGGAAGAATGGATGGATAAATGAATAGATGGAAAAATGGATGGATGGATGAATAGACGGAAGAATGGATGAATGGATGAATATGTTAAAAGGAAGTACGGAAAGGTTTCAGGTGAAGAAAAGAATCGCTGTTGTGTTAGCTTGAATGAGGCCTTCGTCGCTTACCTTCTAATCAAATTAACTGCTCTTTCGCACAATATCACGTGTATTAATATAACTTTTAACTCTCTTTTTATATAATAATAATAATAATAATAATAATAGTTATCATTATTGTTATTATCAGTTCTGAGTTAATGCCAGGGTTGATTTCTGGTCTCCACTGTACAGGCCTGGGCTAATATAACCTCTAAACTCGAATGTGAGTCAGTTAAAACACTTTTTTTTTAAACTGGTCCATTTTTCCCTCTCTACACGCTTTCCATTTGAAAGAGAAAAGTGTTTGAGGTTGATGGTATGTTAGTTCCTGGTACCAAACCCTTTATTTTCACTTGCACCAGGATGCACCACGGTATTTTTATTAATCTTGAACATTTTAATAAAGTGATGTGAAGGACGAGGTTTTAAGGGATCCTGCATTATAATAATATTAACGGTAATCCTGAATTAGCAGCATGGCTAGTTAGCTAGCCCGTGTTATTAGCAAACACAGACAGCGCTAGCTTGCATACATTTTCAGTCCATCCACAAATCTCAGTGGTGTTCTAGAAATTTCTGTCCGGTTGAAGATGTGAGCGTCTGGATGCTCAGGTGGAATGCTAACGTAAACGGGGTACGTAATACACAAATTCTCGTTTCCTCTCGATTTGTTCACTTATATTGTTAAAAACATTCCCAAGAGCTGCTGCAGTAATCCTAAAGTCGTGTCCTGTGTTTATCTCAGAACAGCATCACTCTGCTCATCAGGGATACATGAATAAACCTCTGATCACATTTCTGAGTGATTTCTATAATTATAAACTCAACATACTTAAATAGACCTGAATTGAGCTTGGCCTCACGGTGGTGTAGTCTTGGGTTCAGGTCACGGGCTGGGCGAGGGTGTTTCTGGGAGGAGTTTGCATGCTCTTCCCATGCATTGTGTTTGATTTCTTCTGGGTACTCCAGTTTCCTCCCACAGTTTAAAGACATGCACATTCAGTTTATTGGCTGTTCCAAATCGCCCCTAGGTGTGAGTGTGAATAGTTGTATGTATTTTGGCCCTGCGTTGGACTGGAGAGCTGTTCAGGGTGTACCACGCCTTCGCCCAGAAATGACTGAGATAGGATCCACCCTCCCCGCGACCCTAATGCGGTTAATCAGTTTGAAAATGTAAAAAATAAAAACTTGTAAAAATGTAGCGTAATCTCGTCCGGCAGCGTGTTAGCACTGTTAAGAGCCTTTCCGTTGCTGTGGTTGTTTTCCTCGTGCTCCTGGATTTATTGGTTTTACAGTGAAGCTCTACCTCTGAACCATTCATCTTTACCCTCCACTGGCCCTGGTGCGTCTCCTCTCCTGCTCCGTGCTAATCAGTGTAAATAACTCTGGAGGAACCAGAATGAAAAAGACCTTCACCTGCTCAGGGACTCCGTAAATAAAAGCTAAGGGCATTGAAACGCCATTAATGTCAACATTACCATCATTTTCTTATTAACTTCTTTGTTTGCCCTTGTTCCCCTCAGCTCCAAACGACCCGAATCTCATCTCCGTAACAGAAATGCGATTTTCAGAAATCTTAATCTTCATTAGTGAAGGCGAAGTGAGGAAATTAAGTTCAGCGTTGCGTTCAAAGTCGTTCTAATTTCCTTCCAGTTTAAGCACAAAATCAGTAAATGGATATTTTGACCTGAATAAAAGAGTTTAATCAGTGTGTGAAAAAGATCGCGCTGTAACGCTAACCCAGCGGAGGTGTGTGACAGGAAGTGGGTCCAGCGAGTTATTAACCTCCAGGACGATCATGCAGTCTGTGTGGGACCGGATCTGCCCTCTATCCTCCGGGGTTAGGGTAAAAAAAGTGGATGATAATTTTCGGTGATTGACTGAAAAGAGCTTTAAACGTGTAAAGTTCTCATTTCTCACACGGTAACGGCCGACAGGCGAGAATCAAGTGCTCCCATTACTGATTTAACTCATCCATCCACACTACATAAATCCCACTTCTGCATCCGAGAGCCACTTCAGCTCTATTTTATACTTTATTACAGGATTAAATTCAGATTTAATGCTTCAGGTTCCAGTTTAAAAGAATAGAATGCTAATAGTTTCGCGCACACTGGACGAAAGATCACTGTCGGCTTCCAAATTCATGAAAGTGCAAATTTTTCTGATTATTTTTTTCCATTAAATAAGCAAAAGATTAGTGATTTCATGCCCGGCCTACAAATCCACCACACAGTTTTCAGTCTTGTTGCATCATCGGGACAGGTCAGTGAGAGAGAGAGAGAGAGAGAGAGAGAGAGAGAGAGAGAGAGAGAGAGAGAGAGAGAGAGAGAGAGGCAGAGTTGACCCACAGATCATGAGTAAGTGTGCTTTTTATGTTGTTGTTTTTAAGTATTATGATTTTTTTTCCCTTTCTCTAGCGACTTGTTTTTGGCTCCATCCCACTCTATACCATGGGTGCCTGTAGCATCAACAACAACCCCCCCAGCCCCCTTTTCAATTAAGGAGAAATTGAACTCCAACTTACTTCACACTATGAAAACCGGGATGAGCTCCGGACTGATGAGCCGAAAGGCTCAGATATAAAATTCCAGCAGACTTTACCTTTACCCCTTATACTGTAGAATGGTGCGTGTGCCCTCATGAGTGCAATTCTTGTCAGGTGGTGTGCTGTTTGGAACACAGCCTGAGTGTGCTTTGCTGTGCTAGAGAAATGCAGTTTGAGATTCCTGATCCGGGTTTATTCCTTTTGACACGAATTAAAAGGATAAAGGTGGTGAAGAATTGGCTCATTTAAATAAGTTATAGTCACATTTACTTTTGATTATATTAACATTATACCTAGTGTATACCTTTCCTAAGAGAGAGAGAGAGAGAGCATGAGAGAGACAGAGAGAGAGAGAAAGAGAGAGATAGAGCACAGACAGAGGGACAGTGAGTGATACACACACACACACACACACACACACACTCAGCCCTGTTTGTTCCCAGTAATAGTACTGACAAACTAGTAATAGTATCTTATCAGTAATAGTATCAGTTATAGTATCTTCCTGAACATGCTACTGTTTTTATTTTATTTTATCTTATGTATATATATATATATATCATTTTATTTATTTACTTTTTTAATATTCTTTATCCTATTAATATTATTATTTTTATTTTTTCCCCTCTTTTCTCTCTCTCTCTCTTTTTTTTCTCTCTCTCTCCCCCTAATGTTCGAAACAATTAGTTCACTTATTGTTAATGTCATTTAACAATGTTTAAAATATGTTTATATATGTTTCTTGAAACACTTTTGGCAAAACTGTACATGTATACGGTCCTGAAAAAAAAGATTATTAAACTGAAACTGAGAGAAAGAGAGAGAGAGAGAGAGAGAGAGAGAGAGAGAGAGAGAGATTGAGAGATGGCCAAAGACCATAAAAGGTAATTAATATTTAATAAATTATAATAATAAATCTATAGGTAACTGCATGGCTGTTGCTGTGAAATCAGTGTGAATCCCGTGTTATTTTAACGTTCATGGTGATCTTTCCTTCGGCGTTCACTACTGCATGGTGTTTATTTCTTTAATACAGAATTCTGAGATCTTATTAAAGCCTGACTGTATTCGTTACAAAATTCTCTTTCATCACTGCTCTGAGGAATAAACACCACTTCCTGTTAGAGCTCGTCGTCTTTATGAAGCGACTGACTGAGCAGTATCTTGCAGTGGAAGAAGAATATTTCAGAAATAAGTGTACGATTACGGAGGAAGATCACTAACTCGACGTGTTGTTTAGAGGCGGGTCGTCTCTCGGTTCTGTAGGTGAACGTTCTGGGTTGATCTCTGTGCACGTTCTCTACGTTCTGGAGTTTCTTCTTTGTTTGTTGTTGTTTTTTAAAAACACAACATGATGTAAACCACAGCGCAGAACAGAAAACCAGCGTGGTAAGAAAACAAATCCAAACACAGAAACCTCTTCCAACACACACACACACACACACACACATTCCTATTCCAATCATCCACATTCCTATCCTAACAACAAACACTTAATCTAATAAAGCTCAAACCTTCCAACATCTCGAGTCTCCACAGTAACACAGATTACCAGAACAGTGCTGTATATCTCCGCCCTGTAAGTGTTCGCCTTCCCACTGACACGGTTCTCCCTCCCACCAGCAACAAATCATCCTCTGTTCTTTAGTTTTTTACATTCCCACACATTATGAATGATCTGAGTCCTGGACGCACACGCCGTGTCTCAGTTTGTGTTCTTATTCCGTGCATGAGTGTGTTCTCACTGTGACGTTACCATACAGTGTGCTGTAAGTACCCAGATAATGTACTGAACGCCATCAGAATGTTGGATGTATAACGCCGCACACTGCTCACCTTCAGTGTGTGCAGTCCTGTTTGTGTATGGAAGGGGCGGAGCTTTCAACCTCTGTGAAAATTGCATTGCAGGGGATTCAGGGGAGACACAAGTAAGGGAGATTACAAAGTAATTCATGTTAGAAGACAGTGTGGTCACATGGGATGATTATCATTTACAGGAAGTGAAATGACACCATTTCCTGTAAGCACATGAATTTCAGTGCTCGATTCAACACGCCGCTATCCTTCACGTAATACCCAATACGTCCATAATGTCTGTGGTGTACTACATTAAAGCATACTAACAGAAGAAAGCGAATTGAGACACAGCCCCAGCCTGGCCTGTGAACTCAGACCCCACTGTATTTTGAAATTGTATCACTGCTGCAGGTTCCAAAGTCACCAATTCATCCATCATTTACATATCAGGGTGACGGGGGAGCTGAAGCCCATCCTAGGCACCCTGAACACGCCAGTCTACCACAGGGCTAACCAGAAAACCAACTAAAGCAGAAATCAGGTACGCTAACTCCCCCCATCAGCATGGATAATATAGTCAACAGACCTCATATGGTACTAGTCTAATTACCCATATAGTCGTCTTATGGTTTGTTCTATAGTATGTGGACGTGACCAAATTAGTTACAGTAAACCTCTCTCTGTAAAGCATGCAAGATGGGCGGGGTTTGACCTTTGAAGGTCACTTCAGGTCAACGATAATTGTCTCATTTAAAAATCCATATATGGTTTTCCTGTTGGTGTTCCCTAGTTATGGCATGTCTAACAACACTCACTGCAGACTTATAAGTGCTCCATACTTTATGACCTTGCTCTGATCTTTACCTCTGACCTTGAAATTTCAAAGCTACCAGATACTGTCTCCACTAAGTTTGCTAAATAAACATCAGTCTCAGGCAAACTAACATTCTAGAGCGCTTAATCCTAATTAGGGTCACGGGGAGGCTGGTGCCCATCTCAGCCGATGCCGGGGGGGGGGGCAGAGTACACCCTGGACAGTTCGCCAGGCCATCGCAAGGCAGAAACACGCTGATGGCTATGCAGCCTCCTCTTTACTAAAATCAGCGATGGTTCTTTTACATTCCTCTCACCACAGACAGTGAGAGACACGGCCAGCCGTTGATAACCCAGTTAGCTGCACTGGGGGGCCAGGCTAATGAACAAACAAATAAACAAACAAGCAAATAAACAGCAGTGATGACAAAACCTCTGATAAAATGTAACTATTGTTCACTGCTACAGGTGACTTAAAGTAGCCAGGTGAAATAATCAACACGTGTTTGGACTGTAGGAGGAAACCAGAGTAGCTGGAGGGAACCACACACTATCATCAAGAGAAAGTAAAAGCTCCACATACGAGGTTAAAACCCAGAACCTTACGGGTATGAAGCGACTGTGCTAATTATTACACCACCGAACCAGCAGACACTGGACAGAGGATACGTCCATCACTGCAGGCTCAGATTGTCCAAGTGAAGTTTTGCTGTTGTATCAGGGCTAATCGAACAGCTCCATCTGCAGCCTTCCACCTGCAGGTCACTCCATTAGAGAGGTTCGGTCTTCTGTCGACCTCAAGTCCAGTTCTGAATGCTTTCTGTTAGTGTTGTTCACGACCCACAACTGTCTTCACTCAGTATCTCCAGGACAGGCCTTCAGGGAGCCTCTACAGTGCTTCTTTCTGCCGGATTATCCTCCAGTGATGAGAGGACTGGGCAGGTATGTACCTCATTACCTCTTTACGTCATTACCTCACCACCTCATCACACCATCCTTCACTCAGTGAATAAGAGTAACAGCCAGGCTTTAATTCTTACCAAGATCATATGATCATTTCTTCTCCTCAGAGGATCTGCGACTGTTTAAGCATCTCCTCCTTCATGTTCTGCAGCATTCTGCATATGAATGGAATTAAAACCTCACTTTTGATGCTGCAGATGCAATCTTGTGACTCAGTGATGATTCATGGCTCACTTCCCACATTCGGGTGTGAAATGTGACAGTTTTGCAGGTGTTTTTCTGCCTCTCTGGGTTCCTGGATCACGCTGACCAGATCAGGGTGTGATGGAGGCTTTTACAGGAAGGTGATGCAGCCATAAATCATGAAAACAACTCGGTTCTGTTTAACACAACACAGCAGTGATAAATCATCAGCGCTGGCTGGAACAGACGGCTCGGCTTTTAAACCATACGTTGGAGCAGTGCGTTTCTGCAGGTTGTGGACGTTTGATCGATGGCTGGGACAGAAAATGTGACACGTTCTGCATTGCTGTATGTCACGCCACTACAAAAATGAAAATATCTTGGAGGGGGAGGACAGAAAATAAAAAGGGAGAAAGAATATAAAGTTATATTTATACCTGAACATCTCGGAGACTGGAGTGAACCTCAGGGCTCAGGGCCAGAGTGAGGCGTTCACGCTGTTGCATCTCAGTTTGTTTTACTTTTGTGTTCAAAATGTCAGGATAGAGCAGTTGAGAAGGTTGGGATTAGCTGTCAGAGGTCCTGTCTGGTAGAGCAATGTTACTGTGAGATGTTCAGAGAAGAATATTTTGTACTGTAGTTCTGTACCATTGAAGTGATTCACACTTAGAGAGAATTCTGCGCTCCGTCCCAAACCACCTTCTGTACACTGTATAAGACGCTTAGTCAGAGATATCACTAAATAAAGGGATTTATGGTGCTTGCTATTTTTAGTCATTTCATCATTAGCAATGATTTTCAGTCATTGCTGATGAGGATGGTGGTGATGATGATGGTGATGATGATGATGGTGATGATGATGATGATGATTATGGTGATTATGATAATGGTGAAGATGATGATGGTGGTGATGGTGAAGATGATGATGATGATGATGATGGTGGTGGTGGTGGTGATGGTGAAGATGAAGATGATGATGATGATGGTGGTGGTGATGGTGAAGATGATGATGATGATGATGGTGATAATGGTGAAGATGATGATGATGATGATGATGATGGTGAAGATGTTGGTGATGATGGTGAAGATGATGATGATGGTGATGATGGTGGTGTGATGGTGAAGATGATGATGATGATGGTGGTGTGATAATGAAGATGATGATGATGGTGGTGGTGGTGGTGATGATGATGGTGGTGATGATGGTGAAGATGATGATAATGATGATGGTGGTGATGATGATGGTGATGATGTTGATAATGGTGATGGTGATGATGGTGTACACTCTCTCTCTCTCTCTCTCTCTCTTTTGTCTATCGTTAATAATACACACTCTGAGAAAAGTTTTGAATATACACTTTAAATATATATATATATATGTATATACAATCTCTTTCTCTCTCCTTACTCTCTCTCTCTCTCTCTCTTGTTCAGTCACGCACACACACACACACACACACACACACACACACCAAATCGTTACAAACAATGTTTAATCCTACTAGTCTTTGGACTATGGGAGGAAACTGGAGTACCCAGAGGAAACCCACACAAGCACGGGGAGAACATGGAAACTTTACACAGAAACGCCCTCTCCGAGCCCGGGAATCGAACCCAGGACCTTCTTGCTATGAGGTGGACATGCTAACCACTACACCACTATGCTGCCAGTTCCTGGTGAAATAAATTACAGAATGTTATATAAACATTAATAACTTTAAATACATCAGCGTTAGCATCTGGAGCTGTTGCTACGGCCGCAGAGTGAAACAAGTGTTAGTTCACAGTTTAGTTCATATTTGTGTAAGATATTAATAATAAATAACTTACTAACTCTTTAATTAATTATTTTTATGAGTATTCACCCCGCGTGTGCAGTGTGAATGTACAGAGGTAATCATGTACCGTGCTCTCCTGTACCACGTCTCATGATGTCTCTGTTCTGTTCTAATTAATTATGAGTGTTGGATGCTCGTTATTAAAGCATGATGTTGCTGTTTAATAAAGATTAATTAAAGGCTGTGACGAAGTGTCGGGAGAAGTGGAGTGGAATAATGAAGTGGGAATAAAAATAAAATTGGTGGAAAAAAAAGCATGTGATTTTAATTTAGTGCTCATGTGGGATCGGTGGGTAATTAGAACGGATGTGAGTGAAATCAGCGGCGCGCTCAGATATCATGTATAACACAGCACATGATAACCAACCACAAACATGTCGGAGGGAGAGGGGGCGGGCTCTAGGGAGGAAGGTGGGGTGATGAAATCTACTACATCCTGCATGCAGTATAGCACAACAGTGTCTCAGGGCTTCATTCAGTTGTGCACACAAGTAACTGTCACTGTAATGAAAATAAGCAAACAAACAAACAAACAAATAAATAACATTCTGCGCGGGATCATGTGCTATTCTGTTTTAAATTTTGCTGTTTGTGTTGCAGCCATTTTGCTCATGAAAGCAGCTGCGTAACCCGACACTGAATACCAGGAACCTCATTCATTCATTTATTCACTGAATCACTTAATCCTGTTAGGGTCATGGGGAGGCGGAGCCTATCTCATCCAACTGTGGGCAAAGGGGGGGTACAACTTGAACAGCCCGCCAGTCAATCAGAGGGCAACACACACCCTCAACCATTTGCACCCACACTCCCACCTAGGGGTGATTTGGAACAGCCAATTGGCCTACTGTGCATGTCTTTGGACTGTGGGAGGAAACCTGAGCACCCAGAGGAAACCCACACAAGCACGGAGAGAATATGCAAACTCACAGAAATGCCCTTGCCAAGCCTGAGACTCAAACCCAGGACTTTCTTGCTGTGAGGTGGACGTGCTGCCCACTAGACCCCCGTTCTGCTCTGATACCTTTCCTCATGTAACGTAAACACGACCCGTTAAACACAGTTTCTAAAAACAAAATAGGCTAACACTTCTGATCCCGTTTAGAGAACGAGTGTGGTTTTAAGGTAATAAATGCTGTTGAGTTTATATCTCCGTCTTACACTCAGATTTTAATATCAGTTCAAGTTCAGCTGGAAGAAAACACGGTGAAATCAAAGCCAGGATTAAAGAGCTGAAAAACAATGGCTTCAAAGAGCTCTTTGATTCCAGCACCATTAAAGTTACCTGGTTAATGCACATCTCAGCTTTCCAGAGTCTTCGCCATGTTTTATTAGTTCATCTCCAAATACATCAAAGTGTTTACTCAGCTGAATCTTTACACACACATACACACACAAACACACACACATAGACGCACGTTCGCACACGCACACGGTGGTGGGTGACGTGCTCGTGCTGTACGTATACGGACTGAACCTGCTGGAGACCTTCAGGAATCATAATTACACAAAAACCAGTTGGAGCCACAACATTTTTTTTCAACATCTCATGAGGTCCCTGAGTCGCACGATTCTGTTTATCTGTCTGCAGATTTGATTGATTAACTTTAATGTGAAATTCTGCACCTGTTTATGTGAAATAATTAAAACCCTCAGCGGGGTTCTGATCCAATCTAACAGTGAAGGAGAAGAAAATTGCTCAAAAACACCTGACCCTAACCCCGCCCCTCACTTTAACCACGTGGGATTGGGATTGTGTTCCACTTTACTTACCATTCAAAGTCTCATTCATATTTAATAAAGTGTCCTGTGATGTTCTCTCACTCTTTCTGAACACATCTGATACAACACATTAAACGTTGATACATTTCTTTCCCTTAATCCCCAAACCCCAACTCTCCTAATCCCTAAACCCCAGTGCCCCAAGCCCTGAACCCCAAAGCCTTTTATCCCTAAACCGCAATGCTCTTAATCCCTAAACCCCAGTACCACTAATTCTTTCTCCTTTTACCCTAATCCTATTTAAAGGTCCTGTAGACTTAACCCCAGCAGCACTAATATAATTCACAGTACCCCAGTCCTAACACTGAAACCTCAGGACCTGTAATCCTGACCCCAACACCCCAGTGGTAGCAGGAAGGGGTAAATAATGATCCGGTATATTAGTGTAAATGCTCCTCAATTAATAAATTCATTAAAAACTTTTAAAGAGAGCTGAGTTTTCTTTCCGTCTCTAATTAAGTCTTGTTTCTGTGGCTCTGAGAGGAAGTGCAGATCCCACACACACACACACACGCACACACACACGCACACGCACACGCACACACACACACACACACACACACACACGTCGACACATTCACACACTTCATGATAATAAAGCAGCTGTGCTGTGATAGGAAGTGATTCTCCATCACAGATGGCTGGTTGACACTTTCAACATGACGAGACGCCACCGTGCAAGGTTTAAGCTACATCAGGAATTTCCATGCTGAACGATGCCTTACACACCTGTCTTGTGTGTGTGTGTGTGTGTGTGTGTGTGTGTGTGTGTGTGTGTGTGTATTTCGAAGTGCACAACTGCACTCAAAAGTGGAGCATCTGCTTTATAGAGCGAGTGAAGAGTAAAGTGTTTAATCTGATGTCAGTGCAGTGTAAGAGTATAACTCAATATCTCTCTCTACCTCTCTCTCTTACAGTCTCTCCTTATTTCTCTCTCTACCTCTCTCTACCTCTCTCTCTTACAGTCTCTCCTTATTTCTCTCTCTACCTCTCTCTACCTCTCTCTCTTCCAGTCTCTCCTTATTTCTCTCTCTCTCTACCTCTCTCTACCTCTCTCTCTTCCAGTCTCTCCTTATTTCTTTCTCTCTCTACCTCTCTCTCTTCCAGTCTCTCCTTATTTCTCTCTCTCTACCTCTCTCTACCTCTCTTTCTTACAGTCTCTCCTTATTTCTCTCTCTCTACCTCTCTCTTCCTGTCTGTCTTTAGAACCCGTTATTCTGTTCATCCTCTGTTTATATTATTAATAAGGATAAAGAAGTTTGGTGTGTACTGATGATAGACTCTCTTTAAATTCAGACTGTATGCTGTAATTATGGGATGTCCCATGCAATGCTCTACAAGGGGCTGGACTATGTGTCTCTCTGTCCCTTTGTCACAGTTACCTGCCAGTGTGTCACATGACCTACACTCTCTGTAGGAGTACAATGTTACAGTTACAGGGCACTAACGCTGGAGACTCATCCTTTACCCTGGGATTACACTGGGGCCATGATGTCCATAATCTCCACAATACAAAGAAGTGTGAAGCTCCAGGACTTAATGTTTACTTTTTCTGTTTCTATGCTTTCCTACACTCTCAGGTAAGATCTGTAATGTTTTCATCACATTCCCTCAAGTTCTCTTATGATCACCACAATATCCTCTTATGTTCTGTCTTGTTCTGTTGGGTTCTGTTTAGATCTCTCATGTTCATCGAGTTCTGTTAATATCTCCTACGATTTATGACCATGATTTGAGCAAGATTGCCACGAGCATGATTGGGGTATAAAAAGGAGGCAGGGATCACACCAAAGAGGAACCATACATCCAAGAGAAGAAACTTGAAGGAATTGTGTTTCCAAGTTCATAAAGATACAAAACGATGGTGCATCAAGTTCTAGGATTCGAGTTAGGGTTATGGTCGGGGTTGGAGTGAGGGTCGGGTTGGAGTTGGGTTGAGGTCAGGGTTAGGGTCAGGGTTGGAGTTAGGGTTTGGGTTAAGGTCTGGTTCAGGCTTGGGGCCGGGGTTGGGGTTAGGGTCAGGGTCAGGGTTGGGGTTAGGGTTAGGGTCAGGGTTGGGGTCAGGGTTAGAGATATACTATGCCTCTTCAAATAAGCAGTTACTATAGAAACAATGATGATGTTATATGTGATAGGAGCACATTAATTATAATAAAGTTGTAATTTGCAGCTATGCTCCACATGGCACTCACACACTTTTGTCTAACAGCCTGAAAGAGAGTTTTACTAACAGCTTATTGGTGTCTGAGAGAATATCAATTCACACAGCCAAATTTAATTAGCGACTTTAATGGGTTACGCATGTTTTTTTAATTTTATTTTATGATGTGGGACATCGTTTTATGGGTTTTAATGCTAGGTGTGTGAGGAGTCTACGCAGCCCCTGAAATCTCTCAGTTTCTCATTATGGCAGGTTTAACTTAAGGTTATAACCATCACACACCTGCCCTAAATATATTACATTTCCTGTTTCCGTTCCTGAGATGATGTCCCATTCGCCCCTGTGTTGTGTTTTATTGCTCAGATCCATCACCATGAAACATTCTACACACATTCTTTACAAAAGCAATAAAATGGCTCTCATTACACACACACACACACACACACACAGCTCTGTAGCTGTAGTTTCCCCGCAGCGCTGATACTGATCTGTGTGCTTTATTACGCTCTAGTGTCAGGCACGGAGCTTTTATGGCAGCGTTTGGTGTTGAAGAAGTTTAGAGGATGCTGTGATTGCAGTGTAACAGCTGAAGTACAGACAGTCCAGGGTTTTCTTTTTATTCCTCACAAATCTGGTTTTCAGAAAGACAGACTTAATATTCAAATTACACACATTAGACAGTGGTGTAGTGGTTAGCACATCCGCCTCACAGCAAGAAGGTCCTGGGTTCGAGTCCTGGGCTCAGTGAGGGTGTTTCTGTGTGGAGTTTGCATGTTCTCTCTGTATTCTCTTGTAAGGGGTTTCCTCTGGGTGCTCCAGTTTCCTCCCACATTCCAAAGGCATGCACAGTAGACTAATCGGCTGTTCCAAATTGCCCCTAGGTGTGACTGTGAATGGTGGTGTGTGTGTTGACCTTGCGATGGACTGGCAAGCTGTTCAGTATGTACCCCACCTTTGCCTGGAGTCGGATAAAACCACCTCCTCTCTTTTACTGATGCTGAAGCATAAATCCAGACAAGTTAAACACAGTCAGTGGCCTTCAGAGTGTCCAAATTCTCTTAAAAACACACCTCAAGCTTTATCATTGAGAGTGAAAGTGTCAGAAAAATCTATCTGTCTATCAATCATCGTCTATCAAGTAATTAGCGTTAGCATGAGTTCTCTCGAGACCTGATTTACTTCATGCACGTTCTTCAGAACACAGTCTCACTGATCACTGCTTTACGACGTTTAAACGATTTCTCTTTTTTTATTTTTATTTCACGCACCCGTTCCATCAGAGTGTAATGTAACAGAACTTTACATTCACCCTTCCATTATCTGGAGCATCTGTCCCTCTTGGGTGCCGTAACTCGTCCACATCGACAAAATTTTTAATCACCATATATGGAAGTGAGTCTGACGGTGGGAGAGTCAGTGGATGGTGCTACATGGGCCATCATGCATGTGCACTGTATGATTTCAGTGGGCCATACGGAGGTCCATGCAGGTACTTCACTCTGGTAAGTGTGCTGTGTTCAGCGCTTGGGGAAGGTCAAGGTAATTTGTCTGTATTTTATTAGCTGTAACCCTAATCGATCTAACAAGTAAATGAAGCTTGTGGCTAATCCAGCAATTTGAGAGGCAAATTTTATGAGGTGAACTCCTGTGGTGAAGGAACGGCCCACAGTCCTGCACTTGCAATAGAGAGCCATGACGCTCATGGGTTAGTGTACCTTATGACATCACACCGTCAACGTCTGCAGGAGGGAGGCACGGTGGTGTATTGGTTAGCACATCTGCCCCACATCAAGAAGGTCCTCAGTTCGAGTCCCAGGCTTAGCGGGGTTGTTTCTGAGTGGAGATTGCAGGTATTCCTCATGCTTGTGTGGGTTTCCTTCAGGTACTCCAGTTTCCTCCTACAGTCCAAAGACATGCACATGAGGATAATTGGCAGTTCCAAATTGCCCCTAGGTGTAAGTGTGAGAGTGAATGGCTGTGTGTGTTGCACTGAGATGGACTGGTGAGATGTTCAGAGTGTACCTCTCCAACGGCCAGGGTTGGCTGAGTTAGGCTCCACTCTCCCTGTGACCCCAGTAGGATCGGTGAGTAAACAGACGAATGAATGAACATCTGGACCTGTTACATGCATTTTTGTGATCATGTGCATGTGGTCGTTCACAGTTTTACTCTGGCTCTCAAACCGCAAACATCAGATTCTGAAACAGAAACCAGTGAAATGCTGGAGAATTTTACGGGTCTCCACTGCTGGAACTCTGAGAACTCAGGTCAGAGCAGGTCATGGGGTGTGTTTGAGTTCAGCGCTCGTGATAGAGACGTTTCAAGTGTGTTTCAAATCAGCCGAGATTTCAATCAGAGCAGAACCTTTCAGTGTTCTTCAAGCTGCAGGCTTCAGTGTGTGTGTGTGTGTGTGTGTGTGTGTGAGTGTGTGTGTGTGAGTGTGTGTGTGTGTGTGTGTGTGTGTGTGTGTG
>JAQMYF010000017.1:483245-501871 GCA_030014195.1 Neosilurus mollespiculum
AATTTTAGGAAATTATAAGAAAATGACAGGCATATAATAATACACACACACACACACACACACACACACACACACACTCTGTCTCTCTCTCTTAAACACACATTTAAACACACACTCTCTCTCTCTCTCTCTTAAACACACACGCTCTCTCTCTCTCACACCCACACATACTCATTCTTTCTCACACACACTCTCTCTCTCTCACACACACATACCCACACACACACACACACACTCTTTCTCACACTCTCTCTCTCTCTTAAACACACACGCTCTCTCTCTCACACCCACACATACTCATTTTTTCTTACACACACTCTTGCACACTCACACTTATTCTCTCACACATACATGTATATATGCACACACAAACCAAACACACTCTCTTTCTCTCTCTCTCTCTCTCTCTCTCACACACACACACACACACACACACACATACACTTGCTCTACATCTAATTGTACTGCATTTTAGGAAATGGCTTTTGTGGAAATGTGATTAGTACTTGACTTTGAGTTTATGATGTGTGGTGTGTGTGTGTAGGATTTTGATCATCACTGTCCTTGGGTGAATAACTGTATTGGTCGGAGGAATTATAGATATTTCTTCCTCTTCCTGCTCTCTCTGAGTACACACATGGTGGGCGTGTTCTCATTCGGGCTGATGTTTGTCCTGAATCACCTGAAGAGCCTCCGAGAGCTGCACACCACCATCACGTATCCTTTCACACACAAACTAATTCCTCAGACACACCTAGAAATATACACTTATTGTAAACACACAGATCATCCTCCTCATCTAAATCCCACAATTCTTTGCATCTCTTTCATCTCCACAGTTCGCAGCTACTTTTAGTGTGTGTGTGTGTGTGTGTGTGTGTGTGTGTGTGTGTGTGTGTGTGTGTGAGAGAGAGAGTGTGTGTGTGTGAGAGAGTGTGTGTGTGTGAGAGAGTGTGTGTGTGTGTGTGGTGTGTGTGGTGTGTGTGTGTGTGTGTGTGTGTGTGTGTGTGTGAGAGAGAGTGTGTGTTGATGGATGAGAGAAACAGATTGTTGGAATAAATGATCAGACTGGTGTGTGTGTTGTTTTCTCCCAGGAGAGGAGATGATTAAATTATTTCAAGGTCGAAGGCGTGTGAATGAAGCCACGTCTCTGCTCTCACACGCTGCTGTAAAGAACCACACCGAGGTGTCGGAACCCATTTAAATGTATTTCCATACACTGAAGGTTCTCCACACACCTCAACCTCACCGCAGGTTTTAATCCAGTTGTGAGTTCATTCGTTTATTAATTATTCATGAAATTATTTTTCATTTCCAGTGAGCACTCTCTCTCTCTCTCTCTCTCTCTCTCCCTTCACCACTGTTCACATCACTGCCACTGCTATAACAACAAAACTATCCAGATTTACTACTGATCTGATTGGTTACAATGGTAATGTGGGCGGGTACTGTGATCCAATTGGTTACAGAAGGAACGCGGATGAGAACTGTGGTCTGATTGGTCACCGAGGTAATGTGGGTGGGAATTTAGCACAAGCTCTGGTGCCTCAGCTGGTTAATTGCAGTGCACTTTTTCGCCCACCCATTCCTACGTATTTAAAAAAACAAACAGCGTATTTTTCATCTTTTTCCCATTAAATCATCATCTTTCCTTTTACAGAGACTAATTTAAACAGTTAGCTTTCCTTACCTTATCAGAGCATTTTTAATTGGCCCAGAGTATTTAAAATTTGCTGACCGCTGGGTCGGACCCGACACCTGATCCTCATGAAGTCAGAGTTACCCGTCTGTGAATTTTCAGTTCATATCCCTGTGATAAAAGTCCTGTCTAGTCGCCTCCGTATGAATGAAATATCCCCAGGTGATACTGTTGAAACGTTCTGCATCGATGAAGTAAGGAGAATTTGAGAGTCTGGACCGCGACGCTGGAGAAATGTGCGCTCCTGAGTGCAAAGACTCAAAAATAAAGCTTCATTTCTGTAGAATGGGGGCAGGTGGAGGTATACAGTCGATGGGTGATCGGTGTGAGATTTAATCATACAGACTCTTCATGGTATGATCCGTCTATAATATAATATGATTGTCTAATAAAACAAAGGATGAAGTTACTCTGTAGTGATGCTCAGAATATGAATGGATTCATCATCACAGATTTAATAAATTCCACAAACTCAGGCTGCAATTAAAAGTATGATGAGTTTTTTATTAGTAACGAGCCTCAGCAATTTGTGTCTTAATTAAGGACTGAAGGATGGAAATGAGGTCATGCCCTCTGGACCGTGTCCATCGGCGAGGCCTACGCCGTATCTGAGACAGCAACGTGTCAGACGATCGGCCTGTTAATAATTCAGACGCTCCGCCCGTCACTCGTTTAGATTTAATGACTTTTTCATTATGTAAAACTGGAGACGAAAAAATGTATGAAATTTTCATTCTTCACATAATTCAATCCAGAAGATCCCTCAATGTGTGTGTGTGTGTGTGTGTGTGTGTGTGTGTGTGTGTGTGTGAGTGTGTGTGTTTTATACCACCTACTGTTTGTACTGTACAACAGAACATCTCACTCTCCGAGAATCCCTCCAGTGCTGTATTTATTGCTTTACTAATAAAACAGTGAGTAAAATTACTGTAATAAACAAACAAATGAGTAAACAAACAAATAAATAAATGATATTTCAAAACATTTTACATTTAAGACATTTGGCAGACCCCCTTATGCAGAGTGACTTGCACTTATTTTTATACAACAGAGCAATTGAGGGTTAAGGGCCTTACTCAAGGGCCCAGCAGTGGCACCATGGAGGTACTGGGACTTGAACCCCTGACCTTCAGATCAGTAATCCAGAGCCTTAAGCACTGAGCCACCACTGACCACTTATACTGTGTTTTCTTTATGTATTTGTTATTAAATGTAAATATTATATCTGTTTGTTTAGTTATTTATTTATTTGTTTATATACCTGTTTAGTAATATTTGGTCTTGTGTTGTCTTATAAAATGTTTTTGTACCGATACGTACTCCGCCCACTTCCCTGCTTCTCTGTCACTGTTGCTGATGTCATCGCGCGCATTATGTGTATTATTGTGTGGAAAATCTGTTAAATGTCTTAAACCGAGCTGAACACACATGTAGCTAATAAATAATTCAAAAGTTTCCTGCTTTTGTGTATAAAAGTACCTCAGTTCCAGCAGTGAATGAGTTCAGTGTGCGGAATGTTCAGCCAAACTGGTCATGCACTCAAAAGGTTAAAGGTCAGGAGAGTTCAGGGCCTCGTGTCTCATTTCCTGTCTGCAGTTCAGTGATGGTCTCAGGTCACTACATGCTTTGTGCAATCGGAGAGAGAGAGAGAGAGAGAGAGAGAGAGAGAGAGAGAGAGAGAGAGAGAGAGAGAATGTGGGCAGTGGTGGCTCAGTGGTTAAGGCTCTGGATTACTGATCCGAAGGTTGGTGGTTCAAGCCACAGTACCATCGAGCTGCCACTGTTGGGTCCTTGAGCGAGGCCCGTAACCCCCAGTTGCTCAGTTGTATAAAAAAAAAAAGATGAATGTCAGTCACTTGGGATAAGGGTGTCCAAATGCTGTAAATGTAAATGAAGAGAGAAAGAAACAGAGAGAGAGACAGACAGGGAGAGTGACAAATGAGAGAGAGAGAGAGAGAGAGAGAGAGAGAGAAATGTGGTATTAGTGTGTAAACAGAAACGTCCAATCACATCCCACCGTGTTTATTCCTGACGTCATGCTGGGCATGAGAACGTTCCCATGTTTCTACACAGAAAAAAGTTTAAATCGAATAAATTCATATTTAATGCAGCAGAGTAACGATAAGCACACTAAGAAATAAAAGACAAGTGAAGCAGCAATCATAGAAAATTAATCAACACACTCCAACCAATCACAGTCCAGAACTCAGCAGCACTTTTTAATCTGTGTATTTTTGTTTAGAATTGAATTCATGTGCAGCAGTGACTGAAAAACTCATGGATAGTTTTTCCTGTGAAGCCAGAGGAACTCTAGCGGTCCATGGTACAGTGTTTAGCTCCGCCCATCTCCATGTATTTATATGGCAATACATCCTGTTTTATGTGTTGATTTTTCTTTGGGGGCGGTGGTGGCCCGGTGGTGGGGTGCTGGCTTACTGATCCGAAGGTCGGGGGTTCAAGCCCCACTATCACCGGGTTGTCACTGCTGTCCCCCCAGTGCAGCTAACCGGGTTATCAAAGGCCGGCCATGTCTCTCACTGTCTGTGGTGAGAGGAATGTAAAAGAACCATCGCTGATTTTAGTAAAGAGGAGGCTGCTTTGCCGTCAGTGTGTTTCTGCCCTGCGATGGCCTGGCGAGCTGCTCAGGGTGTACTCCACCCTCGCCCAGAGTCGGTTGAGATGGGTGCCATGCTCCCCGTGACCCTAATTAGGATTAAACGCTTCAGTAAATGAAAGAATGAATGAATGATTATCTTTGAAAACATCTTCCCATCTCTCGTGTTTAATGCGAACAGTTATCTCTCTCTGTGTTAAAGTCTACACAAGTTTTATTCTCCCACAGAAATCAGTTTTTAAAATGTTTTTCTACTGTAAAGTTTGAAGGCGTGGCTGCACTTGACTGACAGAGAGAGTCTGACTGTGTGCATGTACTGATTATCACGAGATTCGCCTCGTCTCTGTTAATGATTCAGAAATAACAACACTGGAAACAAAAATTCACACCACTCCACACTCACATTTTTAAAATAACTATCTGTTAAATTTAAATTTTAATTTGATTCAGAGCTGTTTTCAATGGAGCTAAAAAAAATTTGTGGACAAAATACGGCCTATTTTAAATGCAGTGCTTGGACTGGTGATATATTACTGTATATAAATATCTACAGGAGTGAAGCTGCTCTATTATCCACCGTAACAAAAACAATGATGCAGGAGTAAAAGTATCCCGTCTCGCAGCATGCTAAGATTATTTTGGTTTTAACGCACATCTCGTCTCTGCGTGTCCTCTGTAGTGATTTGTATGAGATGTGGTGCTCAGTAGCAAAGGATTTTTAGTAAAACTGCAAGTGTAAGTGCTTCTATTTAAACACGCCAGACACGTCGTCTGATTTATTCCCTGATGGGAGCCGAGAGGACGGAGCGTCAGAGTTTCAGAGATGAGATACACACACGGAGGACGTAAACACTGTCACTCGGTGTTTGGAACATATGTAGAGGAGTCATAATTCTGAGATTAATATGGAAATTTATGGCAGAATTTATGTCTCCGAGTCGAAACTCTACCATCTGTTATCAGGGACGATCTCCCAGTCAGCGCTGCATCGACCTGTTTATCCTTAAAGCACCTGAAGCTACTGAAGCCTCGAAAAAAAAAAGCACAAACCAGAGTGTTTTCAGGTCACAGCCCAAAATATTACTGTGTATTTATGTTTATATTTATTTTATGATTAGAGCGAAACCTTATTTTTATAAATAAATTCAGGAACTTTAGAACTGGGAACATAGAACCTTATATAAAAATAGAATTACTGTTTGCATTATATAAACATTCATAATATTATTTATGACGATTTATACGATATTTCTGTGTTTATCAGCATCAGACATTTACATCCAAAAGTTCCTGGTGTTCAGAGTCGGGTTACGCTGCTGTTCACACCTCCAAACTTCGTTCATGACCAACGCATCACCAGGACTGTTTAATCCTATTAGGGTCAGGGGCAGGCTGGAGCCTATCTCAGCCAACTCTGGGTGAAGGAGGACACACCCTGAACAGGTTAACAGTCTATCACAGGGACAACACATGTCTTTGGACTGTGGGAGGAAACCAGAGTACCAGGAGGAACTTTACACAGAAACTTTACACAGAAACATCCAAGCTGAACCTGGGACTCAAACCCAGGACTTCACAATCCAGGACTGTTATCCGAACATACTAACCACTCCACCACTGTGCCGCCTTCTCCAAAGTTACCAGATTTCTTTAGTAGAAACTTTTTCACCATCACCTTTAAACACATAAACTCTTCTTTAAACATGAATACAAACCGCAGACTAAAGCAAGAAACAGTGTTTTATGTTTTATGAGACTATTTAAAAACAAGAGCAGTCAAAGAGTGCAAACCTCCACCAAACCCTGTAATCCCCCATATAAACAAAACCGTCTAACAATGTTAAAAAAAATCTTTTAGAAAAAATATTGTATCCAGAATTTGAATCAGCTAGCATAAAAACTAGCAGTCCAATATTCAGATAGCATGAAAACTAGCAGCCTAATGTTTATCCAACATCATAACTAGCAGTCTGTATATCTACATGAAAACTAGCAGCCTAATGTTTATCCAGTATAACTAGCAGCCTAATGATTAGCTAGTTGATAACTAGCAGCCTAATGATTAGCTAGTTGATAACTAGCAGCCTAATGTTTAGCCAGTATAACTAGTAGCCTAATGTTTAGCTAGCAGTAATCATAAGCTAGCAGTGTAATTAGCCATATGAATGTTCTTTGTTTTTGGTTATGAAATATCTTTATAATTAACTGTAAATTAGCATTGAAGCTAACAATCTAAATGATGTACTAATATTACAGAAATCAAGCTAATTTAAACTAGCAGCCGTGGGTCCGGCCTCAGGGAAAAAGGACACTAAGACATTTCGCTGATTAGAATTAATGAAAATATAGATTAAAATAAATATCGATATAGATTAAATCATGTAATAAAGTTTTCTCGTGTTTACAGAACTGTGATATAATTCTGGATTATTTCAGTTAATGTTAATGTTGTTAAATAAAAATAAAACCAGCACAGTTTGCTCGAGAGAATTAACTCTAAACATTTTCTTTTTAAAGAGGAATCTTCCACCACCGCATCTGCTTTTATTCATAAACTTAAACACCAAAATCTCACCACCATTCAAATCCAAGAACTTTATTTAAAAAACAAACAAAAACAAACAAACAAACAAAAAACTTTATGTACAATTTGTGCAAAAAACATTAAAGGTGTCAAGGACTACACTGTAAATTCTTTTTCAAGGCACGTACATGAAACAACAATGAGAAAAAAGGAAAAGTGGCTTTGGTTTCTGTGGATCTCTCGGGATTCTCCAGTTTCACCCATAAAATCAAACATAATGCCATGATGTACTGATGATGTCTTACAGCTGGCGCCAACGCTAACCATCAAAATCCGCGAGATTCATAAATGTTATGGCTTTTTACTGGTTTTCTGAAAATAAGTAAGTGTGTTTTCTTTATTAAAATGAAATAATCTGATAATAAAATAAGGATTGATATTCGGGAGGTTCCAGATGGAACTAAAGATGTGAGGACATATGGAACAGCGCTTTTTTATCTGTTATTTATTCCAATCTGAGTCAGCATTCGTTCTCTAAAGAACCGCCCAAATACGTTCTACAAATAAACACAACATCAATATCTGAGTCATGAGGTCACGACTCACTATCACGTAAAACGTCATCTCGGGAATTTTCATTCCTTCTTTCTCTGAAACGTTAGAGGTGATGATTCAATCTGTTCATCATGAATTTGGAAGAAAAAAAACAGTCTGGACTTAATTACTGAACGACGGTTCATAAGAATAAAATCCACCAGAGGGAGAGAGAGAAAGAGAGAGAGAGAGAGAGAGAGAGAGAGAGAGAGAAGCAGAAAAGGTTTGTACAGTTTTATGAGACATGATGCATTAAATCCATAACTATTCTTTAAAATCCGCCATCATAAAATATTCCAGAGTGGACGACTTCTGTGCTGACGTTCAGGAAGGGTTAGCATGATCGCTAAGTAAGCATGAGCTGATTATCTGATAATCATCATGGCTACACAGTCAGCGTTTGTACGAACAGCGTCTGGTTCTTAAGTTTTTAAAGTTTTTACTTTTGGCCGGTGTGACGATCACATGGTTTAGAGAGAGAACGAGACTCCTCTGAGGTTTAAGATGAAAATGTCGTCCAATTAGAGCACACATGCCTTCAATTAGAACAGCGGTGCTGAGTTAGCGTTGTGGAAACCGTAGTAAAATGAGCGCATGCTGAATACGAGTACAGAACTAAACTGGAGGCGATGAGGTTCCTCATAGAACCAAAAGATAAAGAAACAATTAAACACACGGCACTAACTTCCTGTTAGTGCATCAACTTCCTGTTAGCAGCCTCGTGTTGATTATTTTACTACATCTGCACATCCCTCAGCTGCTCAATTGTCTACCATAGTTACGCTGGGATGTTTCTCTAAACAATTAAATTACATCCTCCTTTCTCTCACCTGCGTCTCATCCTTCCACCTTAGCCCCTCCCACTCAGGAAACATGGAGAGACTTGAGGAGACGATGTGAGGAGCGTGGAATCGAGGGACGTCTCTTCTGAAACGTCAGATGGAACAACATCTGCTGCTGATGACGGTGGTACAGCTGACCTGCTGCAGAAAAGCTTCTGATGTCATGTAAGGGGCAATAATTCATTATTTATAAACCGGCGTGCAGCTCTTCCGGGAAGGCTGTTCTCGTTTATCCTCACTCATCGCTCCTTGATCCTCGATGCACAAATAAGAGAATTTGGGCGACTGGCAAAGAAGAACTTCTGGTTGAAGTGAGGATGGATGAGGATGGATGAGGGTTTTGAGACGCGCTGTCTGTTTTATTTCCTAAAGAACAACACTTTTTCTGTGAGAAGAATTCGGGACGTTTCAGTAATAAACCGCAGGTCATTGTTTCAAAAGTTTTGAATCAGATAAAGTGGTGTTTTAATTCTCGCGCTGTGGTACGCGGGTCAGCGCAGTCTGAGAAAAATCCTCCAGCAGCCGCAGAAGTGCAGTAGCTCTTTTCTTTCTTCCTTCTTTCTCAGAGACACATCTGTTTTTGCTACATGAACAAAATACTTGTGGGTTTTTTTACAGTTTGAACATGTGGCGTTCAAATCATGTCTGCGCTCTTAACAATCTGAGCTCGACCATGTTCACAACCCGGCTTTATTTCTTCTCATTTATTACCCTGCTGGTCTACAAAGGGTTAAACACTTTCAATTAGCGTCTCCACTCTCTCTCTCTCACACACACTGTCTCTCTTTCTCTCTCTCTCTTGCACACTCTCTCTCTTGCTTCATTCCTCCAGGGTGAAAATAACCTCTACATACTTCTCGTCCTTTTTCTTTTTTGTTCTTTCGTTTTTTTGGAGGGTTTTTTTTCAGAACCAGGGATTATGAGGGAGTGGGGAGAGATTCTTTGAACTTGACCCACGAAATAAAATCTTGTCAAAGCAAATAAAGTCAGAGAGTAACTGTGCATAATAAGGAGTTCTCCACGGTGAAAAAAAATGGCGTCCCTAAGCAGGCGCCCCGGCTTGGAAAAACCAGCACAGCATTAAAAATAGTTTTAATTGCACTCATGCAGGGTTCTGAGGGCAAACCAAGCTCTGGCACGTACCACTTTACTCCGATTCAAGAATGTTTTTTTTTTTTTTTTGGCTTCTCCACAATTCATCTTCCTACCTAAACAGCCGCCTGATTAAACTCGCACTCGATCAGTAAAAAGAAAACACAGGAAAAATCCCAGCCATACCTGAAACTCTATAAGCACACAGCAGCGAACAGAGTGATGTAGATTTCCGGCAGAGTGAAAGATATAGAAAGGACGAGTGGATATACGAGGTGCTGAACTCAGTTTGGAGTATAGAATATGGAATAAGATTATTTTATGGGATAATGATACGGCGCACACTCCGGCAGCGCTCATTAGGAAGGGGGTATCATTTGTAAATCCTTTAAAATCATTTGTAAGGCGCCTCAGAGCAAGCGAGACACGCAGACATTAAACATCAGTGATTGTGTGTATGACCTCATGGACACCTGCTTCGGAAACCGCCACCAACCCCAAGCGAGCCTCCATATATGTGACTGTGTTTGACATGAAAATATAAACACGACAGCAAACAAAAAAAGAAATATGAAATTAGCGGGATTGGATCTGTAAAGTTTGGTTAATGGTTGAAAAGAATCCTCAAGAGGAAAAAAAAACCTGCCCTCTGGTGGGCGGAAGCCAAACCAAACACTCCTGCAGTTCGTAGATCAACTCGCGAGCTCTTGCACTCTTGCTCTCTCACTCTCTCACACTCTGTCACGCTTTCTTGTTCTCTCTTGGTCTTTCTGTCTCTCACTCTCTCTTGCGCTCTCGCAAACAGCTCTTCTCTCACTCGCTCTTGCTCTCTCTCGCGCTCTCTCACGCTCTTTCTTGTTTTTGGCCTCTCACAAGCTTTTGTGGTGTTGAAATGTTGTAACCATGTTCAGATGTGACTTTCACAAAAAGCTCATTTCCTGAGCGACTGCTCCCCTGTGCCACGTCGACAACAAGACTGCATTAACAAAAAAAAATAAATCAAACCAGCTCTGCTCCTGTATTATTTTTTCCACTGCAGGCTAATCAGCGCTGTTTAATTTTCCTGACCAGTTTATTATCCTTACTACTGTTCCTCCGCAGGGGTTCGTATTTCGCCGCTTAGCAAGGTATCCGCGTTCACACCCGAGAGGCAGAAACCCTGGACTAATGCACTTAACACCAGGCTTGGTTGTACAAACACCACTGTCTTACACCAGGAGCACTAATTACAAAACCATCCGCTAAAAACTCAAAGGAAAAAAACGACACCCAAATCCATGTTACTGTCCATCATATCAGTTACCATCCAGGAATATATTCGTGTTTAAATATAAAACTGTGTGTGTGTGTGTGTGTGTGTGTGTGTGTGTGTACATTGTTCAGTTGTACAGTGAATGTTTATTACTTCTTTGTGAAAATGCTCATAGCATCACGTGTGGCAAAATTCCACACCAGGAACGTTGCTGCTCTTGCAATAGACGATGCTGTTGTTACTGAGATGGCAGTCTCTGTATCCAATCCCAACATTGGGGGTGTAAATGGGCTGAATCCTAAAATCGCCTTTCAGAAGCTGCTCATTGTTCAGCGGCACAATCTGAAAGCTGGTCTCAGTCATTTCCAGGATGGAGTTATCCTTTTTGGTGCCGGCTTCACAGTAGTCGTCTTTTCTCCTGCCTCTGTTGTATTTCCATTTGGATGAGGAACAGGAGGAGGTCCTGCTCTTCTTGTGCATGTACCAGCAAAACAGACTGAGTAATATTATCAAAACAAGGAGCACAACCCCACCGATCACGCCGGCTAAAAGGAACGTAGACGTGACGTCCTGCTGCGCCGCCTGATCCGACTCGGGTGGACTGTTTCTGGACGCCGATTTGGTCCTGATCTCGGAACAGATGGTATCCTCTCCGGGTCTGTAACTATATAAAGAATCCAGAATATAAACACAGACCCGATACTTGGATCTGGGCTCCAGGTCGTACAAGTTAAGTCTCCGTTGTTCTCCAGGAACCGTTTTCTCTTGGCTAATATCCATCATTAGATTCTGACTCCTCTTGATCCATGTGACTTTGTACGCCGTCACAGTGAAATAAGAGTCCCAGCTAACCTCAACGCACGTGCTGTTCACAACATTCAAGGATATTTTCAAAGGGTCTTCGTAGGGAGGGTAGGGAGCAGGTGGGAAATTGGGCATCGGAGGCGTGGGACTGGTTGTGGTTGTGTGGAAAACTGTGGATGACATGGTGGTGATGACAGTGGTTCTGGGAAGGATGGTAGTCCTATGAGTCGGTGATGGAGACTGAGGTAAGCGAGTGAGCCATGTATTGACCTCAGTACCAACCGGACACTGAAGGGCGTCGAGGTCGAGTTCTCGGATCATCATCCCCTTTAGCTTGTCTGGTTGGTGACACGCGAATCCTCGGACATTCACGGAAGACGGCAGAGACTTCAACCAAAAGACAATCCACTTGATGGCGCAATCGCATCGCCAGTGGTTGCTACGAACATTGAGATGCGTGAGACTTCTCAGCCCATCAAACACACCCTGAGGCACAGTCTGTAGCAGGTTAGAGGAAAGATCAAGTTTCTGAAGCTTTCTAAGCTCTGAGAAAACCAGAGCAGGGATGTGGTTAATCTGGTTCTCCTGCAGGTTCAGTTTCACCAGTGACACAGAAGGAAGCAAAGGCGGCGGCATCGTGAGAGAGTTCCGAGATAACGAAAGCTCTTTGAGCTTAAGCAGGTTTTTAAAGGTACCAGGAGCAATGGCATCATCCTCCAGAAGATTCCCATCCAGCAACAGACGCTGGAGATCAGTGACGTTTTGAAACGCTCCTCCATCTATCTCAGCGATGCGGTTTTCATCCAGACGCAGTTCCTTCAGATCCGCTGGTAATCCGATAGGGACGCTGCTCAAGTGATTCTTGGTGAGGAAGAGGAGCTTAAGGTTAATGGCTTCTCGAAAAGCCCCTTCCTCCACCCCGACCGTGGAGATGGAGTTATCGTCCAAATGCAGTTCTTCCAGCTTCGGCAGCTGTTCAAGTGCGACTCTGGAAATGGTCTGAATGTTGTTTTCCTGTAAATGGAGGATTTTCACGTTTCTGGGAAGGTTGAGAGGGAACTCATCCAGCTGGTTCCCGTACAAGTAGACAGTCTCCACCGACGCCACATTGTGGAGCTCCATAGGAAATCCAGCGCTGTTGATCTGGTTGTTGTGGAGGTAGAGAATCTTATATCCCTCCCCGATACCCAGAGGCACCGACGTCAAACTCCGCTCGTTACAGTAAATAAACGTTTTGTCGCAACGACACTCTTTGGGACACGACGCCACAGGATCGAACTGCACGTGCAAGCTCAGCAGTACAGTAAACCAAAATCGGACAAACGAGGTCCAATCATTATTCCACAATCCAACTTGGAACTCCATTGTGGGACGGAAAGAAAGAGAGAAAGAAAGAAAGAAAGAAAAAATCCTCAAAGCCACCCACAAAACCTGTGGTTTAAGAGGAGGAGAAGTAAATCCAGCGAGGTGCTTTATAGGATCGCACTGATGCAGAGTTCATAGAGAGGAAGTCCAGGGTTAATCCTTTGATAATTGCTAGTCCTCCACCTCAGCTCCACGGTCTCGTTTCTGAGGTCAGAGGTTCTGTGATTGGCGCCATCCATGCTAAAATATCAAAGCACGGCAGGACTCGTTTGGCCCAGAGCCTGTGTGAAATTGCAGCGGCAGCCCTGGAGCTGAGAAGCCGAGAAGCCCACGACTCCTCCTTTCCTCTCCGTTACACTCTGCTGGGTCTCAACCCAGGACAATTTCAGGCGGTGGGACATCTGGAGCCCGGGACCTGCAGGAAGAAAGAGGGGCACTGATTAAAATTCTGCTTTTTGTTTGTGCACTGAAAGAAAGTGAAGATTCTAAAGCTCTCAGTCATCATTTAGAAAGAGACTTGAACTCATTTCTACATAAATAATAAAATAAAGCTTGGATTTGAGAGAGTGACGCACCTTCGCTAGGGAAGAAGAGAATGTGTGTTTTATAGCTTTCGACTGGCTCGGATGTCAGGAGGGAATTTCCACTGAAAGACCTGTAAACACGCGTCTCCAAAACATTACAGACTTTCTCTTTCCTTCACTCAGAACACGCAGCAGTGCGCCGTCTGGATGATCAGAAGCTAAAATACAGTTTAAAATAAACCCTCAGACCTACAGGGAGGAACTCAAACTGATGGAAATGTATTTAAAGAGTCTAAAGTGATTTTAATTGTTTACATCATAATTATAGAAACAGAATAAATTCACATTAAAGTGTTCATCATAAAATATCCAGTTAGCCTCCTCAAGCTAAAATATCCATTCACCTACTTGCCAAACTGGGTTATCCTAGTAGGTTCGCGGGGAGGATGGAGCCTATCTCAGCCGACTCTGGGTGAAGGTGGGGTACGCCCTGAACAGCTCACCAGTCATCACAAGGCAACACACACACAACCCTGCACACTCACAGCTAGGAGCAACCTGGAACAGCCAAGCAGCCTACTGTGAATGTCCTTGTACTGTAGGAGGAAACCAGAGTACCCAGAGGAAACCCACACAGGCACAGGGAGAACATGCAAACCTGGTCCTCGAACCCAGGACCTTCTTGCTGTGAGGTGAACTTGCTAACCACTACGAGGCTAAAATGTGATATTCATTAAAATTAAAAGAACCCTCAAAGTGGAACCATTTAATGTGGCTGAAGGCTTTAAACCTTTACAGGTTTTCGGTAGAACCTGATCGTTCTGTTCCTCCGCCAGAATACCTTCATAATAAACCCCTTTAAGAAGCTACGAGCTGTCAATCGTCCACTGAACCATTTAAGAAGCTTTAAAATGCTTTAACACTTGAAGCTTCTCTTTCTCGCCCCTCTGAGGATCCGTCTATCAGCCTGTAACAGTGTTAAACCAGGAGAACTGGATCCGATTACAATTAAAAAAGTCATTATTAGATGATAAATCCAATGATCCATGATCCTCTTTCATCTTTAAAGTTTTGCTCTTAGAACAAGGAACTAAAACCCCTTAATTGTACAATTAATTATTTTTTACAGGTCACTTCCAGAGTTGACGACTTCAGTCTTAAAGTCACATCAATATTTAATTTAGGATTTTTTTTTTAAACCTGGGTTCAGGAGTGGAACTCTAAACTAGATGTGAGTGTGAGCGTGAATGGTTGTGTGTGTTGGCCCTGTGATGGTCTGGTGAGCTGTTCAGGGTGTACCCTGCCCTCGCCCAGAGTCGGCTGAGATGGGCTCCAGCCTCCCCGTGACCCTAACAGTAGGATTGCGTGATTCGGCAAATGAGATGAGATAATCCAATGACCCTGAAAGAACCCTTTCTAAATGGTTCCAACTAGAAGCCTTTTAATCTAGTTTTAAAAAATCCATTGTCCAAAGAACCCTTAAAGAACAACAAGTCCACTGAACTTTCAACTCCTGAGCGGTTCTCGCTGTTAATAAATGATGAAGAATAATTTTATATTTTGAATAATTTTACATTTTTTCATTGGATGATCAATTAAAAATTAGTTCCTAGCGTTGAAACATTGGTTCTACTTGGAACCCTTTGTGATGGGAGGCTCTGAAGCGAGACGGGAATTTCCACTGAAAGGCCTGTAAACACACAGATACACGTCCTGAGCCACACAACGCGGAAAACCACACGCTAACATCACCACCAAATGAAATACAGGTTTGAAAGTAAACCCTGAGCTCAGCACACGAGCGTGTGAAATTAAACCCGACACAAACATATCTGAGGTTCAGGCATGACAGAATTCACTCAAATTAAACTAAATAAACACTCTGTGTTTACGCTGGGAGGGAAGTCGTGCAGGTGAACGGCCCGCGGCTTCCTCACGCCGTGCGGATATACTGAGGTCATTTTACAGAGTCTGGGCCGGTTACGCGTTTGAGTGGAAAGTGAATATGTAGTGAAGGAGGGGAGAAGGAGACGAGTGATGGATACCGGCTGTCAGACGGAATGGGACAGGAGGATAATTTAACCACTCCACCCGCCATAAACGATCGATACGCACTGTTTATCCCCCAGCGGAGGATTTAGGAGTTGACCCAGGACTCAATTTGGAGGTTTAAGTGCTTCTCCAGTGACCCGGTTGATTGAAATATGCTTCAAAGGTCATGATGAATTAAAGAGAGGCTGCACGCCGCTTTCAACCCAAACACGGCACAAGAGCATCTTTTATTCTAAAACAAAAACACAAATAAACCAATCAAAAATAATGAAGTGAAGATTTATTTTATTATATATAAATGTGACTGTGCCCTGCGATGGCCTGGCGAGCTGTCCAGGGTGTACTCCGCCCTCGCCCAGAGTCGGCTGAGATGGGCGCCAGCCTCCCCGCGACCCTGATTAGAATTAAGTGCTTCAGAAAATGAATGAATGAATGTGACAGATAGATATAAACAGTACATGAGATGTAGGTGACACAGTGGTGTAGTGGTTCGCACGTCCGCCTCAACGCAAGAAGGTCCGAGTTCGAGACCAGGGCTTGGTGAGGGCGTTTCTGTGTTTTCTCAGGGTTCTCGGGTTTCCTCCCACAGTCTAAAGATATGTAGATTAGGCTAATCGGCTGTTTCAAATTATCCCAGGTATGGATGGGAGTGGTTGTGTGTGTGTTGCCCAGTGATGGTCTGGCGAGTACCGAGGTAGGCACCAGCCTCCCCATGACCCCAACAGGATTAAGTGGTTTGCCAAATGAGTGAGAGATGAGATATACATACATACATATATATATATATATATATATCATCTCATTTCATTTTTCTAAGTCGCTTAATCCTAAAGAGAGTCGCTGGGAGGCTGGAGCCCATCTCAGCCGACTCTGGGCGAGGGCGGGGTACACCCTGAACAGCTCGCCAGACCATTGCAGGGTCAACACACACAACCATTCACACTCACACTCACACCTAGAGCCAATCAGTCTAATGTGCATGTTTTTGAACGGTTGGAGGAAACCGAACCTCCGAACCGAGGAGAACATGAAGTCTACACACGTGATGGGTAAAGTAATATTTTAAATATTTTGTTGACGATCGGGTGCCAATATTTAATTTTCATATTATTATGATAGCCTCAGCTATACTTTATTATATAAGGAACAAATCCCAGAATCCTTCAGTTTTAGTTAAATTAAAAATAAAGTGAAACAGGTTCTCTCTTTCTTTATAGAGTTTATATAAACCCTCATTCCCTCGCCAACCTCGTTATTCTCTCTATCCACGATAATCAGAGAAAAACACTCAGCTTGTCGTCTCTGATTGTTAAAGAGCGCTAACACTGGAGACTCCTTCCCTACATTTAACACTAACATCATCTTGCTTCCAAAAAAAAACCATCGCATCATCAACCATCACACACGTTTATAAACCTGTGCGCTCTACACGTCCCTTTGAAGGAACGGTTACTATGGAAATGACAGTGTATTAGAATATAAGTGTATTAATATAAACCGTCTGAATCTTCTGGGTATGAACAATGCTGTGGGAATTTCAGTGTTTGTGATTATATAATAATAATAATAATAATAATAATAATAATAATAATAATAATGATGATAATAATAATAATAATAATAATAATAATGATAATAATCATCATCATCATTTATAATCATCATATAATATTTCAATATTTCAATATTTTTTATAATAAATAATATCCAAACAGCGAGTTTATAAACTGTTTATCAAAGGTTTTATTAATCTGGATTCAATTTAAAAACATGTGAGGTTTATATCAGGTCTGAAAACATGATACACACTTCTGAGGGAACCCATAAAGGTTCTACATAGAACCAGTTTACTACAGTTTGTTTTTCTACCAAAACCATTTTAGGAAAACAGAAGCCTTTAATTATATAATGAACCATTAAAGACCCTTTTAATTAATTATGAGTTTTTAATGAGTGTAAACGTATAGATTCAGAACCCTTTGAGGTTCTCTGCTTGTCTCTGTGGGGGAACCATCAGCATAGAACCCTACAAAAGAAAGGTGTTCTAATCAGAACCCTTTTACATTAAAAAACCCTTTAATTGTGCTACGGACCCCGAGGAACACTTGAGGAACTTCTTTTACTGAACATGGTGTGTTTTAGAAACTTCTTAATGGTTGTACCTCCAAGAGAACCCCCAAACAATCCTCAGAACCTTGCACCATACACAAGTGTTCCCTGTTAGCAAGGTTACAAGTACAACCTTTCAGAAAACCTGGTGAGATCTTAAAGAAGATTTTAATATAAAATCATCTCAGAATTTCAATTCCTAAAATTTACAGCTTGTAAAAAAAGGAAAGGTTCTTTATTCATGTCTGTGGGAAACTTTAAAGATTCTACATGGAACCCTGTAACAGAGTGTTTAAAGAAGAAACCTCGGAGAACCCTCCTTCTAGGAAAGAAAGAACGTTTGAGTTGTTGGCGTTAAATAGAAAATAAAAGTCAGTAAGGATCCTGGAATAAAGGGTTCTCTCAGGGTTTATGGGATAATTAAAGGTTGTTAGTTTTATATAAATGTGCTCTGTGATTAATTCTATAAAACTTTCACTGGAAAATGTTTTAGGTTTTTCTCTCCTTTAGTGTTAAAGGTTTTTTGTGTGTAAATAAACACATGGACTGTGCTGTGGTGGATCTAATATTTTATTTACATGGCTTCGCCCCAACTACAATTAAACACAAACAATTTTTACTTTTATCTTTTAATGAAAATAAAAAATTCAGAACCTTATTTAGAGAATTTTAAACTCCAGATGTCGCAGTGTGAAAAGTTTATTTCTTCAGGTATGATAATATTGGTTATATCACTAAACCCTTCCAGAGTCAGAGAGTAATATTTTATATTAGTGATTTAAATAATAAATACAATTTTTATAAACTGACAAAATAATTCAGTTATTATGTAAAGTATTTAAAGTTAAGTGTTTTCTATTATTATTGTTGTTGTTGTGGTTGTTGTTCTTATGTGAATTGTATTATTATTATTATTATTATTATTATTATTATTATTATCATTATTAATATTATTATTATCATCATCATCATCATCATTATTATTATTATTATTATTATTATCATTATTAATATTATTATTATCATCATCATCATCATCATCATCATTATTATTATTATTATTATTATTATTATTATCATTATTATTATTATTATTATTATTATCATCATCATCATTATTATTATTATTATTATTATTATTATCATTATTATTAT
>JAQMYF010000017.1:562661-588209 GCA_030014195.1 Neosilurus mollespiculum
TTCTGGGTCGACCCCGGGGTCTCTTCCCGGTTGGACGTGCCCGAAACACCACACCAGGGAGGCGTTCGGGAGGCATTTTAATCAGATACCTGAACCACCTCAACTGGTTCCTCTCAGTGTGAAGAAGCAGTGGTTCTACTCTGAGCTCCTCCCGGATGACAGAACTTCTCACTCTATCTCTGAGGAGATGTATATAAATCCATTTCATATATCACCATAAACTCTGTAATATTTCCCGGCTGATGATTCTACCTCAGCACTTCACTGCAGCTCCGCCTCTGCTGTGACTTTACGGTGGTGGTGTAATGTTCACCTACTGGAGACTTCTGTTCATTACAACTCCTTCACAGTCTCTTTAAAAAGTGCTATTATTTTCACACTCATAATTTAGGATTCATATAATTCACCTACAAAACGACTGAATTTCACAAAATATTTATTTAATTTGTATAAAAATCAGAGTACACTAGTAATTTCAACACATTACTCACAATGTTAATAGAACGATGTGCTTAGTTTTTCGACACTTTCCCAAAAAAGGAATGAATGTTTTATTAGAAGGAAAGGATACAGTACGTACATACTGTAAATTCAGTTCATTTCTATTCTATACATTTCTAAAGTAAGCTAAACAAGAACATGCAGCTGTACCTCACAGCTAAATAATCACATCTTACATGCACTCATATTCCTATTGCTCATACTGCACTACACCGTGTTCTCAGTTACAGTAGGCACTTGGATACATTTTTTAAAGTAACCATACAGCTATTATTTCCTGTTTTTCCCCTACAGAGCTCAGCACACAGATTCCAGAACACTTTAGTTTTGAAAATCGGACCACTGGTTCAGGTTTTAGAGCTCGTTAGAACTTGTTAAAAGTTGATATTCTGAGAACAAGTCATTAATGCATTTGCACTGGAACAATAGGAGAAAAAATAGCCGTTCTATAGAACGTAACCCCTCAGCCAGGACGCCTCAAGCGCATGGAGGACAAAAAAATGGAAATTTTGCCAAGGTCAAAGGTCACATATGCAAATTAGCTAGCATGGGGCACAGGTTTAGGTCATACGGGGTGCCTATGCAAAAGTTCAGAAAGATGGCATGAACCCGGACAAACTTATTGTCACCCCGCCCGCCAAGTTCCAAGGTCACGTGCCAAGGTTAAAGGTCACGTATGCTAATTAGCTACCCCACGCACAGGTTTAGGTCATAGGGGGTGCCTATGAAAAAGTTGAGAAAGTTATCATGCACATGAGCCGAGCAATGGCCCGGACAAAGTAAGTGTCACGCCGCCCACCCGCCCGCCCGCCCATCGAGCCTACGACAAAACCCCTCCAGCCATAACATTAAAATGCATTTATTTATTTTTAACCTGTTATTATAGGCGACATTTTTATGTTTTTAGCATCCAACAGGATGATGGCGCCCAGTAGACATCGAGCACGGCCAAATTGTTCAATGAATTTTGGAAATAAGGCAGAAAAGACATAAAATGATGGGTTTGAAAGTGATATGGGGGGCTGGGTGTTATAACTGAAGGCCTCAAACTCACTACAAAAAAAATCCAGCTTTGTTCAGAAACTTCGGATATTAATCAGACTTCAGCAAGCTGCAGAAACTCATTCTGGTCAAACTGACGACCGTTTTGGTATCTCATGACCTGCACTACACTCTCAAAACTGCATTTTACTTAACAAGCCTTGGCAAACATCCAGGCTTCTCAGGACGCTGTTTTACCCTCTGCGCAGGTGGCGTTTTTCATTCGTCCAAGTGCCTAAATACAGCAGCAGGACGTGGAAAAATCACAAAGGATCTTCAAACAATCACCGCTTTCTAAATTCAACTTACGCAACATAATGAATGATATTCATGTAGCCATAAATCTAAACAAACCCATTTCATAAATTATTCATGTATTCCCCAAACTGTTTCCCTCACTCACGTGTTGAACCACTTAATCCTATTAGGGTCGTGGGGAGGCTGGAGCCTATCTTAGCCAACTTTGTGTGAAGGCAGGCAACACCCAGAACATCGCACAAGTCCATCGCTGGGCCAACACACGTACAACCAATCACATTCACACCTAGAGGTGATTTGGAACAGCCAATCAGCCCAATGTGCATGTCTTTCCTCTAACAGTCCAAACTGGAGTACCCAAAGGAAACCCATGAAGGCACGGGGGGAACATGCAAACTCCCCATAGAGACTGTTGAGCCAGGGACGCGAACCCAAGACCTTCTTGCTGTGATGTGGATGTGCTCACCACTGCGCCGCCATGCCGCCCTACGTGCTCATGCCCTGAAGGCTACCCTTTAGAGTAAAATGCTTCCCACACTGTAGGCAGCAGTGTGGCTTATCTCGCGTGTGAAGGTGCTGGTGTCACTGGAGGTCATTATGTTGAGTAAACACATAGCCTTCTCCCACTGCGAACACGGCACTGGTATGCAGTTCTTGTTGTGTGTGAATGCGCCAGTGTGCTTTCAGGGTGCTCTGTCGAGTAAAACTCTTCGCACACTGCGAGCACTGATAAGGCTTTTCTCCACTGTGAGTACGCTGATGGACTTTCAGATTCGTTTTATCAGTAAAGCTCTTCCCACACTGCGAGCACTGATACGGCTTCTCCCCTGTGTGGGTGCGCTGGTGGCGCTGGACATCAAGCTGTCGGCTGAAACTCTTTCCACAGTGTGAGCACTGATACGGTTTCTCTCCGGTGTGGACGACCTGGTGCTGCAGGAAATTACTCTGACGATTAAAGGTTTTCGAACACTCCGAGCAGTGATACAACTTCTCTCCGGTGTGAATGCGCTGGTGTACATGGAGCTCGCGTTGTCGAGAAAAACTCCTCCCACATTCTGAGCAGTGATACGGTTTCTCTCCCGTGTGGACGACCTGGTGCTCTTTGAGATCTCTCCGCTGGATAAAACTCATCTGGCACTGGGAGCACCGATACTGTTTCACCCCCGTGTGAATGCGCTGGTGTCGTCTGAGGTTACTCCGGATAGTGAAACTCCGCCCACACTGTAAGCACTGAAACGGCTTCTCTCCGGTGTGGACGCGTTGGTGCGCATGGAGTTCGGGTTGCCGGAGGAAACCCTTCCCGCACTCTGAGCACTGATACGGCTTCTCTCCGGTGTGAATGCGTCGGTGTATATGTAGTTCACGCTGTCGAGAAAAGCTCCTCCCACACTCGGAGCAGTGATACGGCCTCTCTCCCGTGTGGATGGCCTGGTGCTCTTTGACATCCCGCCACTGAATGAAACTCCTCTCACACTGTGAGCAGTGATATCGCTTCACTCCGGTATGAATGTACTTGTGTCGCCGAAGGCTACTCTGGGTGGTAAAGCTCCTCCCACACTGTAAGCACTGATACGGCTTCTCTCCCGTGTGAATGCGGTGATGTACGTGGAGTTCACGCTGTCGAGAGAAATTCTTCCCGCACTCCGTGCAGTGGTACGGCTTCTCTCCCGTGTGGACGACCTGGTGCTCTCGGAGATCACTCCGCTGGATAAAACTCCTCTCGCACTGTGAGCAGTGATATCGCTTCACCCCGGTGTGAACGCTCTGGTGTCGCCTGAAATTGCTCTGTTTGTTGAAACTCCTCCCACACTGTGAGCACTGATACGGCTTCTCTCCGGTGTGAATGCGCTGGTGTGCCTGGAGTTCGGGCTGTCGAAAAAATCTCTTCCCGCACTCTGAGCACTGATGCGGCTTCTCCCCGTTGTGAACGGTCTGGTGTGCGTGGAGTTCATGTTGTCGAGTGAAACTCCTCCCACACTCGGAGCAGTGATAGGGCTTTTCTCCCGTGTGAATGCGTTGGTGTTTTTTGAGATCACTCCACTGAATGAAACTCCTCTCACACTGTGAGCACTGATACGGTTTCACGCCCGTGTGAATGTACTGGTGGCGCTGGAGGCTACTCTGGACAGTGAAACCCTTCCCACACTGTGAGCACTGATACGGCTTGTCTCCGGTGTGAACGCGTTGGTGGGCATGGAGTTCACGCTGCCGAGAAAAATCCTTCCCGCACTCTGAGCAGTGATACGGCTTCTCTCCCGTGTGAACGCGTTGATGCTCTTGGAGGTCTCGCCACTGACTAAAACTCCTCTCGCACTGTGAGCACTGATACGGTTTCACCCCTGTGTGAATGTGCTGGTGTCGTTTCAGATTACTGCGGATAGTAAAACTCCTCCCACACTCTGAGCACTGATACGGCTTCTCTCCGGTGTGAACGCGTTGGTGTGCCTGGAGTTCGCGCTGTCTAGAAAAATTCTTCCCGCAATCCGTGCAGTGATACGGCTTCTCTGTCGTGTGAACGACCTGGACCTGGTGTTGTCTGAGATCTCGCCACTGAGTAAAACTCATCTGGCACTGTGAGCAGTGATATCGCTTCACCCCCGTGTGAACGCTCTGGTGTCGTCTGAGATTACTCTGGTTATTGAAACTCCGCCCACACTGCAAGCACTGATACGGCTTCTCTCCGGTGTGGACGCGTTGGTGCGCATGGAGTTCAGGCTGTCGAAGGAAACCCTTCCCGCACTCTGAGCACTGATACGGCTTCTCTCCGGTGTGAATGCGCTGGTGTACGTGGAGATCGCGCTGTCGAGAAAAACTCCTCCCACACTCGGAGCAGTGATACGGCCTCTCTCCCGTGTGGACGACCTGGTGCTCTTTGAGATCTCTACGCTGGATAAAACTCCTCTCGCACTGTGAGCACTGATATCGCTTCACCCCCGTGTGAATGTACTGGTGTCGTTGAAGGCTACTGCGGGTAGTAAAACTCCTCCCACACTGTGCGCACTGATGGACTTCTTTTTCCGTTTGCTGATTGGTGGAGTTTTCAGAAACTGTATGCTCGCTACTGGAGCTCACTGTTGGTACAGGACTCTCGTATTTGATCTCTCCCGATTTTAACCTCTCATATTCCTCATAGTGGCATCTTTCAATGTGATTGTGGAGGTAAATTTGTGAGGTACAAGAAAGCGAACACCAAGAGCAGGACAAGACTTCCAATTGGGCCGCGTTCATTTCTGGAACAGAAAACGTATTCCATTACAAACATGATGTAAAACATGTCATAGTCAGACATGCCGGAGTCCCTGCCTGCACTCTGCACTAATAAACTCTCTTGTTTAACCATTACACTGTTATGAGCACACCTGACAACCTCTCTCTCTCTCTTTCTTTCTGTTTTTGTTGAGGTACACATGCTACTTCCAAGATTCCAGTGATCCGGGACCTTCTGTGGGAGTTCTGATCTTAGAAACCCTTCCCTCCTGCTGATGATGACTTTTCATGGTGATATAAACTCTTCTACTGAAATGATTTAGGACTACAGTCCCCATTACAGTTATAAGATAACCAGTCAGACTTCATCTTAAACTATAAGTGAAGTTTCTGCAATATGGTTTGTATTTTTATCTGGTTTCACCCAAATGAGGACTTTAAAAAAATGTAAGTAAAAACCACCGGATGATGAAAATACACACATTTCAGTGTAACAGGACAGTTTGGAAGGATTTCCTGTAATTTTCTTTTAACTTACTGGAGATAAAAATACATGAGAGATTTTTCCTGTGTAAAGTAAACAAGAAAAAGACAAACTGTGCTCTTAACTGAACCCGAGGTTAAGTGACAATGTAACCCATTATATCATCCAATTAGGTGCAAATACGTCCCAAAAGCATGGGATCCATTACAGCATATTTTAACTGGAAGGCAACAATTCACTGATGACATCACTGAAACACGTACAACCAAAAACTTTCACCTCACCTCGAGCTAGATATTCAGACTCTTCCTCTTTCACATTCTTCCTCTGACAGTCTTGGTTCTGTTGGATCAGGTCTTCAGAGTTTGACGTCTCACCACCTCAAAATCCAACAATTATATTTAAATACTTTTAAACTCAAGAAAAACAAAAAGTGTGGGGTTGTTGGAGTGACAGATTCATAAATCTAATTTAAGATAGAAACTGTTAACGATACACAAGATTTTCTTACAGACATAGTCCTCGTCTTCAGGTTCTTCACTTTTTATATGCATCCCTTGCTCAGGTGTAATCCGTCCCACAGAGCCTGACATCAACTCACCTGAAATTAAAATGTTAATTCAATACACACACTGAAAAGCAAAAGGGAAGTGCACACATATACATATTTATATATAAATATAAAACATAGAATGTGTCCATGGCATTTTTTATGTTGGAGGACAAAGTTCAAGGTCACAGGGACATTTAACAGATATGCGAGACTCTGCCATCTCCAGATGTATTCACACACCAAGGCAGGAGATACGCTCCGGACTAACATTACGAAGGAATGACAGAAGGACAGAAGAGCGCAACACTACCTATAGCTTAACTGGCTAGAATATAAAAAAAACAACCCTTGCCTGCTGCTCCTTCACATCGAAAGGAGTCAGCTGAGGTGGATCAGGCATCTGATTAGGATGCTTCCCACTCGCCTCCCTTTAGAGGTTTTCCGGGAACGTCCAACAGGGAGGAGGCCTCGGAGCAGACCCAGAACTCTCTTCGGGGATTATATATGCCATCTGGCCTGGGAGCGCCGCAGAACCCCCAGGAGGAGCTGGAGAGTGTCCCCAGGGAGTGGAGTTCCTGGGTTTCCCTCCCAGACTTGTTTCCTCTGTGATCATTTACTTATATTAAGCTAATTAAACAAGCGTCACGGGAGCGCAGAGGTTAGCACGTCTACCTCACGGCCGTTTCTGTGTGGAGTTTGCATGTTCTCCCCGTGCATGTGAGGGTTTTCCCCTGGATACTCCGGTTTCCTTCCACAGTCCAAGAACATGAACAGTAGTAGGCTAATCGGCTGTTCAGGGTGCACCCCGCCCTCGCCCAGAGTCGGCTGAGATGGCGCCAGCCTCCCTGAGACCCTAATTAGAATTAAGTGGCTTAGAAAATGAATGAATGAATAAATATAACTGAACTTGTACGTATTCATGATGAGCAGACTGGGCTGTAATACGTCCCATTGACTTACAGAGGTCGTCTTCTTCTGCAAGATCTTCTTTTTTAATATGTTTCTGATGTCCAACAGGGGCGATGCCTCCCACAGAACCTGACGTTACTCCACTGAACGCCACACATGTTTCTCCTGACCTACTTCCACAAAACTACAAATGAATGAAAGATTAATAATTTAAATGAAATACTTAATTACCCAAGAAAAGCATTAGTATTTACTGACAGTGCGCATTGCACTCTGAGGAGAGAGTGATGTCAGGGCAGGAAGCTGAAGAACACAAGAATTTACACACCGTCTGCATGAACACTTTAGCTAAAACTATTCTAGCTACAGTTGTTTAGTCAAAGTTTATTTTTTTTAAACCTTTAAAATGATGAGAAAGGATCAATAATAAAAACCATGATTTAAAGATCTGATGAGGAACATCTGAGCATAAAGAAACACGGAGAGTCTGTCGCTTGTGTAGCGTTAAACCAACCCATCCTCTGCCTAATCTTTACAAATCAAAGGTCAGATAGTCACGGACTGAACCCTACACACAGTCGGTACCTGCGAGAGAAGAGGATCAGAGGCGTGTGAGGAGCACGGCTGAACATCTGGAGACTCCATTTCCAGGTCGGAAGGTCTACAGCACGGCGAGTCTCTTAAAGAAAGAAAAAGAACCTCAGAAAGAAACTACAGAAATAAATTAGAGTAAAATATCACAACGTGATTAAAGCACGAACACTCAGTTTAAAACTATTTATATAATCCTGGGTTTTAAAACCTTTTCCTGGTGGAACTCTTTACTGGATGAAGAATGAAATATGAACCATCAGTAAATTAATAGCAGCTGATTAAAAAATAATAATAAAATCCTGCTTAATAAATTAAAATAACATCAAACCAACACAATGACCTTATTTTAAACACAATTATATACAAAATAATACAATGACCTTATTTTCACAGTCCTGCTCAGTGATTTGTGGTTTTATTAAATGTGATTTTAGTTTATAATCATCACTGAATGTACAGAACACAGAACATCTGGATCCACCGCTGGACCCAGTAAATGTAATTAAATGTGTAACAAGTAAAGAAGCTTCTAAGACTTAAATATTCAGAGTTTATTAATCTGAACCAGATTTGATCCATCAAACCGGATCAGAGTTTAAAAATGAACAAGATTTTAAAATCGTCTTCAATCAGATATCAATATTTTACCTAAAAACTTTATAACACCGAATATTTCAGTGAAATCAAACCACTGATCGGATTAAACTTCACCTGGAACTGTGATTAAAAACAAAAACAAATAAACAAACAGAACATCTGACACTTACAAAACCCGAATCCAAAATGTCCCCTGATTCTGATTTTATGGTTCCGGTTAATTTATCACTGAAAACCAAACCCCACCGGAACCCACCAGAACCCTTTACACAATCATCTCCTTCAGAACCCAGAGATTAAACACAGACTCCACACTGAGATCATCTCGCTCCGTTAAACCCGGCAGTAAAACCCAGTCGGACACATTTCCGTGTAGCGCAGCGCTTCTTCTTCTGTGGTGCGTTCACAGAGGACATGATCGCTCACAGCGCCGCCTGCTGGAGCACCACGGAAATACTCCGCCATCCGCGAGGGGGGAACAACAACCGGCTTCACAACCAAACAAACTTGAATATATTAATCATGTTGAGAGGAAACAAGCTGAGACCGGCGGTTAGTGCTGATTTCCACAGAATTCTTGTCGAACTCATTTTCACTGAGGACCAAATCACACCATTTTCATCCAGTTAAAAAGGACCATGAAACCTGAATATGGCAAAATAATAATAATCGGATAATAAGAATCAGTTCCGTTTATTATTCGTCCTCTTTAACTTTATTTACTTTCCTTTTGACAGCAACATGCGAGCTTGCAATCTTTCTTGAGCCGCGAATGACACTTGGAATGGGTTGCCGCCACCTGGTGGATGGACGATGAATCATGTTTCATGGTAACGGCGACGCTAAGAATGTACGATAATCGTATTCGCTGAAAACACTCGCGGGCCGCAGAATGAGTTGGGGGACCAGATTCGGCCTTGAATTTGACACCTGGGCTTTATTCTGTTCATTGAACGTGTTTGATTGTCGGAGGAAACTGTAGGAGGACTCGTCTCTCTGTTGTGGTCGGGGAAACGTTTCCGTTCCTTGAAAGCAAACACTAAGCGAATGAGGAGGAGCTTCTTCCCGCAGGCCGTTCGGGCCCTGAACCAGAACACTGGTACCTGGACCCTGTAGACCTTCCCTACACATGAACATTACATTCCACCTCAGCTGATTGTTGCACCCTGCACTACTCCACACACGACGACCTCACACTCACTGGACGTCTTGTGTGCACACCGTACTGCACCGACCCTTTACACACCGTAGTACTTATAAAGTTACCACTACACTTATATTTATTTTAATATTTTACATTTTTATATTTATATTCAAATAAATTTGAATTTGAAACCTGTGCTTTATTCTGTTTGTTGAAAGTGTGTCTGTAGGAGGAAACCTGAGTACCCAGGAGAGCCCACACAGAAACACCCTCTCCGAGCCCGCAACATTTTGTGGGGGGTTTGTCACACCGTACACACCAGCTTTTAAGGTGCGTATGTTCATCTTGCAACTAATAAACAGCGTCAAACTGGAATGAAGACATTCTGCTGGTTTCGATGTTGCTCAAAGGTTTTAAAATTAAATCCTTTTCTTTATACATCTCAGCATTTTAATAAGTTGAGGTTTGACCCAGGGCTCAAGGGTCCATTAGTGGAAGCTTGGCAGTGCTGGGTCTCGAACCCCTGACCTTCAGATATGTCATCCAGCACCTTCCGCTGATGTACACTTATATTAACATCTTGTGTAACTGAAACATCACACGTGAATACACAAACATGTCTGGTTCCAAACTTTATTTGTCTTTTACACAAAATAGACTAAACTGTTCATGGCTGATCGCAGGAACAGTAAACCTTTATTGTGAGAAGTAAATGTTAAATGAGGCCCTCGTGCACCAAACCCGCTGGAAGTCGCAGAGATGTTACAATTACAGTGTTTATTATTTTTAATTTCTACTGTATTTGCATCAAAACCTCCCTTTAATGAAGAAATGCGGAATTCTCTCATGATTCTCTTAGAAATATCCAGAAAATACCACAAACTCCTTGGTGTACACCGTGTGATGTTCGGCGATTCCACTGCCATGTCCGGTAACCACGGAATTCCCGCTATCCAACAACCATTTGATGGAAAATGACATCATTCCCACATTAAACCAAAAAAATAAAAAAATAATCCATTTGCAAACTTATCTAAAGAAACATACCCCACTCCCCAGCTACACCATGAAAGCCGGCTTCTGATTGGCTCATTCACCTGCATTTGTTTCATTTCCTTTAAGATAAACATAAATAACCTGCTACGTTTATCTAAAAATGTTGTGCTGCGACTTCCGGAGGCTCACAAATTGATTTAAGTGTATAAGTTTACAGTCGGATATTAACATTGACTGAAAGTGATACAGTAAAAGTTGTTCTGGTCGAATGTATTATTTGGTTCATCACCTTCCTGTTTACTCAAAACTTAATTAGGATGTTAAACTGACGTGAACAACACACAAGTGATCAAATATTCTGATTTAGACCCGACCAGGAAACTGATTTAACACACAATTCAGTCTTAATTTTTTCGTCAAAAACGTGAATCCTGCGTTTCTCAATCTGTGCGTTTCTCAGTCTGTGCGTTTCTCAATGTTAATGACACTTTAATTAAGAACTAAACAAAATCACCAAAAACTATAAAGACATAAATCAAGTCCCTTAATCTTGCCTTCGAGTCCATATCTAATTTTTACTTAAATTAATTTGACTTAAAATCTAAATTCTTTGTTTAAAGGAGAAGACGGCGTGCGTGTTGAAAGTCAATCAAAACTCTATAATAAAATCTGTCTGTGTGTAAAATCCAACACTGACGTTTTAATGATTTATGGCGCTTGCTTAAAGAACGAATCTCAGAATGATGACATCATCAAGTCCCAAGATACCACGCTGGAGTGTCACTTTAAACCTCCCCGTGTCCGAAATCGCTCGCTACTCACTCTGAAGTGCACTAGAGAGCGAGTTCGCCATTTCTGTACAGGTGTCCGGATGTATAGTGAGAATTATTACACACTATATAATGTATTCAGTGTATCCCATAATGCATTGTGAAAAGTACAACTGATGATTACTAACCAAGCAATATATCCCATCATGCATTCTGTTCTTCCTAATGACACGAAGCACAAGAAAAACCTCGGGGTTCTAATGTGAAAATAATGGAGTAAGAAAACAATGGAGTAAAAAATTCAAATAAAGTTACAGAGAAATCGATCCACAGCCTCAAATCTGATTAAAAATAGAGAACGGAGGTCCAGACGCTCCTGCCGAAAGCATCATTTCATGAGATGGCAATACAGAACGAGCATGGCAAGTTGGAAAGCCCCGGCTTCAGCGCGCGGAAAGTACATGTCCAGAAACTAAAGCGTGACGGACGGATGAACAGACGGAACCCATTAAATGTTTTGATCCTGCTGCAGATCCAGTTTCCCACAGAACAGGAAATCCATCAACCTGAGATTTTACACACGCAAAGAAATTATATCCTTATGGTCAACTTTCAACAAGTGCCGCCTTCTGCTTTAATCTAAAATCATTAATAAAACTTAACGAGAGAAAAAATCCCAGTCTTTATCTGTTTAATCATCTGCTCATGTCTTAGTGTTTAATCCTGTAAAGCAGCAGCAGCTTTCAGGAGCTCCGTCACGCAGCACGCCGCACCTCTACACAGATATGGAGCCGTCGCGGAAATTCGTTTTTCCTATCAGTACATTAAGCAACACGGCCTTTCCCTCCTTACACTCCCGCTGTGCTTCTTTCACAATGCTTTCCAGACGCGACTCCTCTCCACGACCAATCAGGTAACCTTTACCACCGTAACCGTCGGCAACAATGTGATAATCTGGAAAACCAACAAACAAGCACATGTTAATACCTGGGGCCAGCTGTTTGATTTTTAACACCAAATTCAGCATCACGTGCTACGATACATCAGGAGTAAAATTATAAATAATAAAATCACATCAATTTATAAATAATAAAATATATAAATGAATACATCAGTAAATATACACAAGAATAAAAATAAATACTTTTACACAACAGAACACAAGGTATTAAAAAAGACAGGTTTACAAGTGTAAACATTTCACACGGTGCGAGGTAGGTATGAGATATAAAAAGTTTACACCCCCCTGTTAAGGGTTTTAGGATGTAAAGAATGAGACAGAGATAAATAACGGTAGAACTTTCGAACCTTATTCTGAGCTATAATCTGTACAATTCAGATAAAAATAAACAAATCTTTTACAGGAGCAAAAAATCGAATTGTGTAAATATGGCTCAGTGCAGAAGGTAATGAATGGGTTACTGATCCGAAGGTTGGGGGTTCAATCCCCAGTACCACCACCGTTGGGCCCTTGAGCAAGGCCCTTAGCCCTTAATTGCTGCTCAGTTGTATTTTTGGATCAGAGCGTCTGCCAACTGCCATAAAGGTAAATAAAGCCCTGTTTCCCACGGAAGAAAAACAGCCCCGCAGCCTGATGCTGCCTCCACCATGTTTCTCCGAGGGTATGGTTCCGTTGGTTCCTTTGTACTGTGTTCTCATGGTTACGGCAGTAAATCTTACTAGAACAGCTGGACTTTATTTAAGCTTATTCAGAGTGACTTTATTTGATTCATTCATTTATTTTTCATTTGCCGAAGCACTTGATGCTATTAGGGCCACTGGGAGGCTGGAGCCTATCTCAGCCGACATTAAGCGAAGGCAGGGTACACCCTGAACAGCTCCAGTCCATCGCAGGACCTGATGACGATAAATGCTATTTATTATGGGCTTGAATATGATGGTAGATAATAACCAGTCGAGGTTAAATGTGTGGGCTGGTTAGTTACGGGCTGGTTAGTTACGGGCTGGTTAGTTACGGGCTGGTTAGTTACGGGCTGGTTATCACTGGGAAATAAATGCGTGTTACTACAGCGGCGTGGCAGATTCATGGCTCTGCACTCTGTAGTTGGTGGAACTTTTTCAGGAATTTAAATCATTACCTGTAAACGCGAGGCCACACGCTACATTACTGCCAAGAAGTGGCACCTGCTCCCTGGAGATCTGACTCCAACACGCATCATTTCCCACCAGGGCAATTACAGGAGTCTGAACACACACGGGCAAAAAGCAACAACAGACTCATTCATAAATAAATAAATAGATAAAAAATAAATCTTAAATAAACATATTTTCTATATGACCATTTTACAAGAAGGGATTGAACGACTGATTGATTTTGTATTTATATTTAGGTGAACGCCGGGGAACTGTGGAGGTTCCTGGATTAGGAATCGTACTTCGGTGCTCCACTGGTGTCCGGGATGAGAAATAAATCTGATAGTTGGGGTAATATCGAACCTTTAAGTACCTGAGATTTGGTTGGCGGTTGAAAATGTGTTCATACCTTGTGTCGGGTGAACGTGTCGAATTCCGCCACGCTGTAACCCAGCGAACCGTCACCATAAACAATCCACACCTATGAAAGAGATGTTTTCATTTCCCCACAATAAAGCCTTCTTTCAATCACATGAATATCATAAACAAAAAGAATCGGGGAGGAGTCCTGATAGTGAAGTAAACATTCTCTTGGTTATATCCTACCTCGGAGTCAGGACGACAGAGCTTCGCTCCCAGGGCAAACCCCCCTCCGACCCCAAGGGTCCCAAACGCCCCTGTAGGAAACAGGGAGGTTCTGTGTGAGAAGGGAACCCATGAAAATCCCAGACTACCCCGAGGGACACGTGTCTGAAACGCTAAGCTACTCCATAAAATCCTTTAGTCCCGACACTCGGGGCCAAAAATATTCAGACAAATTCATCATCAATTAGTTCACGAAACATCCGAGACTTTCTGCGCTTTACACTGAGGGTAAAAGTGAATGAGGTTGGAATGTTATGAATAAACAAAAGAAGAGGAAATAAAAGGGGTTAGCGATTTTTAGCAGCACAGTAAAGAGTGATTTGTATTGTTTGCATCTGTTCAGGTGCTGTATTATTGTACAACAGCAGCCTGAGATCCAGTGTAGGTCCTGTGGAAGTGGTCACATGGCTTGTGGGCCACTCCCCAGCTGTCGGTGTGCCTTAGGGGCCCTTTATTACTACACACAGCCACAGCGGCTGAGCTGTGATATTTTATATCATGAAAACCAGAATACGACACGTTAATAAAACCAGGATTGTTTTGCTACGATAATCATCACAGTCAGGGTCGGTCCCTGTTACACCATGCCCACGGTTCTGACCCGGGTCCAGCCAGGTGAGGGGTCCTCGTGGTCTCATTATGTAAGCAGCACTGCCTACAAAGTCTCCTCCATCAGCAACGATGATACTGTCTTCCGCCATGAGCTCATCCACAAGGTGCAGGACACTCAGAGGGTTCAGATGTCTCTCCACCCTCTCGTTTGCCTTGTCTCTACAATAGTAAAACGTTACATCATCAAAATACAAAACTCAGCAATAGTACTGACAAGTAAAACCAGAACCCACAGGATGCCTCTTAACACAACAGTAATGCATGAACACTAAGGAACCTGTTTGCTTTCTCTTTGGTGCTGTCCCGCTCCTTCAGACCCTGAACCCATTCTTCAGGACATCTGTGTCCCACCAAACCCCGAGACAGCTGCAGCAAGAACGAACCAACGTCACCTGAAAAAGAGAAACCAAAATGTTATATCTGATGTCATTTAGTTATAAAGTCTCTTCAAAGACTAGACGGTCCGTCTGCCAGCTTATGAGCTGAAATAAATTTACTCTAATGAATGATGTTAATGTGTGTATTACAGGTAGAATACACACAGAGTGTACAGTGGTACAGCCAGGGATTAAAGGGGCAGTGTCATGGGCATGTCCTAAATATCATGAATGGAGTTAACGAACAACACATCAATCATATAGATGGAAATTTGGTTTCTGAAGGATACGAGACATGAATTGGGTTTAAACAATCTCACTGCAATAAATGCAATTTCAATATCTGAAAACTTACAATATCTTGAAATCCATGTTACAGTCCATTTCCATTCACTCGATTATGGGCTCAAGCACTCGCGACTCCTTTTGATTTGCAAGATGAAAAACTATTTAACAAACACGCACTGACAATTATCTGGACATGTATGGTGAGTTTAGTGACTTTTTTGCCGACTAAATTCGGTTAAAGCCCTGCGATGGCCTGATGAGCTGTCCAGGGTGTACCCCGCCATTGCCCAGAGTCGGCTGAGATGGGCGCCAGCCTCCCCGCGACCCTAATTAGGATTAAGCAGCTTGCAAAATGAATGAATGAATTTGGGTAAAAATCATGACAAAACCCCTTTAACCTGAAAGGGGCATCCAGAAAAGTGACTCAAGCAAAAATAAATAAATGAATGAATGAGGGAAAAAAGAACACAAGAGCACCCAGAGAGCGCAAACCAGTCAAAGATAAAAAAAAAACCAAAAAACAAAATGCAAAGTACACAGCACCCCCTGCTGGGCCTGCTGTGAAACCACATTTCCAAAAAATTGTCCAGTGTTAACGAATACTCAAAACCAATTCCTGGATTTAAAGTTCAGGATCTGAATCATCCCCAAAATATAAATGAAGTCTTCCTTGTCGAAAGCCCCGCCCCAGTATAAGTTGAATTTTTCATGAAAATCCACACCTAACTTTTTACACACTCCTGAACACAAGCATAACCTCCGTGCTGAAGATAATAACCAACTCGGAATCTCTTACATTTTTCCTACATCAGTCCAGACTTAACCTTTATACGCTCGACCTCTACTCTGAGTTCAGCCTCTACAGGGCACCTTCTCCTCGCTCCTTCACTGTTAGTCGTTACTCCTCTGCACCTCTACGCTCTGATGATCACCACCCACACACAAGCACATCCCCATTTACCCCAAACATCAATTTAAAATAGCCCCCACACCGGCATCCAGTTTTATAGAGGAAACCCACACAGTCACAACAGAAGAGACAGAAAAGATCCTTTTAAAACCTTCGCAATTTAGTAACTGTTCATCTTCACGGCCAGCTGCTGGACTGACGTCTAGCGTAAACTAGAACTGACAAAAATGTTTTAAATTACAGTTTGAATAAAGGCTTTGAAGCGTATCGAGGATAACCGCTTGGGTGTGGTTACCTTCAGGTGATTAAGTGTTGTTTGTGGTGTTTTGTAATTCTGAGCCTCACCCTGAATAGCCACCGTGGGCTTCCAGAACAAGTCGGAGTTCTTCAGTAGTTGGGTCTTGTCTCGGTTGACCGAGATAATTTTACTGCGTCTGCTCAGGACCCTGCCGTAACTCAGTCGAAAGTCACACACCGTGCCTGTTAAAAATAAATTTCACATAAAGCTTCCCGAACATCATCGAAATAATAGTTATTCACCTCGGATACGTCTCAGGACTCTTCAGGATCCACTGAGCCTTAAGGGGGACAAGTGTTTAAGTCTAAACTACAAAGAAACTAAAGTAACGCAAACTACAATGAGATTTTTATTCAATTTCAATTTATACAAGTTTTAAAGTGTGACAGTGGTCACATGCTCCATTACAACATATTACCTTTATAATTAGGACGAAATCCGTGAATGTCCTTATATCCTAAACCACTGATTTACATAAACAACACTGGTGTTGTTTACCTGCCAGCAGCACCACATCGGCCTCTTTCAGGGCATCTCTTCTGTTCTGTCTGATATGCAGAGGGCTGTCCTTACCCAGCATCCCTCTGGACATCCCACCTAGGAAGCAGGGAATGCCTAAAGACTCCAGAGCTTTCCTGGAAGACAGAAATACGAGGTCAGAGCAGAACAAACTGTTGATATTTGTAACGTATCCATTAATAGTAGATCATGGACCATAACCCATCGTGGCGTGAGATGACAGCACACAGGGAGTGGAAGGTGTTGCAGTTGTTAAATCAATGTTTAAAATGAAATGAAAACCCACCTGACATCTGCGACAGGTGTTGGCGGTAGTGTTGCCTGGCTTCCCAACACAATCACAGGTTTCTTAGCCCTGCTTACCAGCTCTACACACTTCTGTACCTGGAGATGAGACAAAACCCAAGGTCCAGGAGAGAGATGAGTGTGTATTATGGGATGTCTGATATACTGAGGTAAAAGGGTACAGATTTCAACACTGCAGTTTCTCAATCTCTTCTGCTTATCATTGCCTTGCATGCACTCCCTTTCATCATTTCCAGCCGACCGCCGTCCACCTGAGGGCTACTCTTGGCAGCAACATTGATGGTATATGCAGGACCAAAGATATCCCATAATACTAGGGGGTCATGGGCTACTGATGGACAGAACTTTGTGATCTTAGTTGGACTAAGCGGTTCGGCAAATAAATGAATGAATAAATGAATGAATGAATATGTACCTTTCGTACACACTTCCAAGATGGCGGCGGCTTGGCGCAGTGGATTACTAAGCTATGGTGCACTCATGCCCCGTCTAGTATTACCTGATATGTACATGTCCAAACCATCTCCATTTTTGGATGGCTGTTATTCTGAGTAGCTCATGGTTAGAGTGTTGGGCAAGAAGATGTTGAGGCATCAGTTTTGGAAGACGTCCATGACTGAGTGCCGTACAATAGCATGCTCAGGATGGTGTTCTTGAACAGCCGGATCCCGATGTTGGTCCTGATGTTCCTTGCTCTCCAGGGAACACTTAAACTGCGTGCACAGAGGAAGTGATGAGCAACATGCGACTATGCAAAGTCAATGTACTCCAGCGCAACGAGAGGCAAAATTTTCTCAAGTGACAGGAAGTGGGCGGTGGGCGGGCACAAAGTTGAACTGGGCTGAACTTTCAGGTGACACGATAACCAATAAGAGCTTAGAAAACACTGTTGATTGACAGATACCGTAAAACGCAGAGTTCCTCAAAACATTCTCGATAGGGAAACAACGAAAACGAGTTTAATGACTCCGCCCAATTCAACATGGAGGAACACCTCATTATCACTGTGTGCTTTAAAACTGCACAAAGAAATTTTATAAGGATAATAACCGGAAACACCACGCTGGGGTCCATGATCCTGAAACGGTCTGTATTTCCTGTGAGTTTATATTTACATACGTTTAACTCTTCCTGGTTCACGATCAACAGTCTATATTCTATACTTACCACTGGATAATAATAATAATATTATTATTATTAATAAATGATTTATTATGGTAATATAAACTAGACTAATATGAGCTATTTATTAGTGAACTAGCTCGATACTGCTCCTGGAGCTACACTTCCTGTAGGGAACTCGCTGTTCATTGCTCACAGTTTCACTCAGAAACATTTGAAAGTGGAAACCATGAAAGGGTTACCTTGGTAACCAGAGCTATCAACAAGCGAGATTTGCTTCATCTCTCAAATCGCTTGTCTCAACGCTCCGCTGTGGACGCCGCTGAAGTGTCGAATTACGATTGTTTACTTAAGCCTGAGCAATGAATGTGTAACTAGTTTGCTGTGCACTCTTATCACACACCTCACAGGTACAGGCTGCAGAATACCCTCACAATACACTCCAAAGTTCAAAGACGAGTACAAGATAGAAGAGAAAGAACACATCCAAACACTTCCACCTCAATAACTCCAGGTGTTAAAGTTCACCTGCTCGTCCGATGCTTTCGGCACGTGTACAGGCAGAGGCGAGACGTCCCTCCCTTCCCACGCTCCGGCAAAAAGGTTTGAGAGATGATTGTGAAGATACCTATGTGTAGAAAAAAATAAATCAACCTCTTCTCACTCAGGGTTCGATTCATCCAGGCATCTTTTAAACGATCCACCGGAGCATGTTAACAGCTATACATAACATTCTAACATTATTACATCATACATCAACTGTGTGCTCAGTACCACAGTCCATCGTGTTCACCACCATCCTCATACCATGAAGTGATCTTTCCGACGATTCCTTTAGGGATGCTTTTCGGAGCGAGCTCTTTCTCTACCAGGTGATATGGATAAAGAGTGTCTATGGGGAACTCGATAAACACAGGACCTGAAAAACAAGCACGTTTATCACAGCACAGATAACGACATGTTCAGGGTGCATCCTGTTCTGAAGGAAGTTAAAACGTGTGCGGTGTACCTGGAGTGCCAGACTGAGCGATGGCCAGCGCTTTTCTCACAGTGGGAACGATCTCCCTCACCGTCCTCACAGAGGAACAGAACTTGCAGATCGGCTTGAAAAGGGACATCTGATCGATATCCTGCAAAGCTCCTCGACCCTACACACACAGGGGATTTGGTACCATGGTAGTCCCGTCTGTTCTGGGTTTCTGAGTATAATCTTTTAGAATCCATTCACACTATTGGAACAGAAGGGCCAGTTCTTTTATTTATTTTGTTACGCATCAAAACATGTGGGTTTGAGATGAATTTGAGACGACAGATCAGAATTTCAGCTGTTATTACCTGATATTTACACGAGATGGCTTAAATAACACAACATCGCACCTCGCATGGCAGAACACCCAATTTTCAAAAATATAAGAACAGAACATCTTTCATTCATTCATTTTCACATGGATAGCATAGATGAGCCCATCTCAGCCAACTCTGGGCGAGGTACACCCTGAACAGCCCACCAGGCCATCGCAGGGCAACACACACACAACCATTCACACTCACACCTAGGGGTGATTTGGAACAGCCAGTCAGCCTACTGTGCATGAGTATGTCCATGATTTTGGACTGTAGGAGGAAACCAGAGTACCCAGAAGCAACCCATGCAAGCACAGGGAGAACATGCTTCACAGTAACGCCCCGAGCCCGGGAATCGAATCCAGGACCTTCTTGCTGTGAGGCGGACGTGCTAATCACTGCTCCACCGTGCCGCCACAGAACATCATCATAAATTAAAGGAAAGTACATAACACATTATGATGGGTGGCATGGTTGGTGTAGAGGTTAGCACGTCCGCCTCACAGAAGGAAGGTCCTGGGTTCGAATCCAGATTGGCAAGAGCGTTTCTGTATGGAGTTTGCGTGATCTCCCCGTGCTTGTATGGGTTTCTTCCGGATACTCTGGTTTATTGGTCCACAGTCCACAGACATGCACATCAGGTGAACTGGCTGTTTCAAATTGCCCCTAGTGTGAGTGGTTGTCTGTTTTGGCCCTGTGATGGACTGACACCGTTAGGGTGTACCCAGCCTTGGCCCAGAGTCGACGGTGATAGGCTCCAGCTTCCCCGCGACCCTAACAGGATTGAATGAACACATTATTATACGGCTATGACAATACATGCAGCAATCTGATTGGTTGAAACGCAGGCAATATAACACAAAGGGACCGAAGCATACCCGACCGACAACTTAGCTGTTAGCTAGCTGCACCGTGAGCTATAATCTTCAGCAGCTTCCTCGTAAGCAGTCAGTGTTTTCTTGAAGACAAAAGGTGTAGAGGAAATATTCTAAGGGATCAAGATTTCACAAAGTCCCATGAAGTACTAGATGCTAGTCGGGAAGCTCTTGTTGATCGCGAGGAGGGAAGAAGCTAAGAGCACAGACACGGATGAAGACGGCTTGTTCAGAAACAGGCATGTAAGAGCCTGAAGTGAATTAAATAAAGCTGCCACTTGTTTACCTCTTTTGCTCGGTCTGTACAGAGAAATCTCAGCCCGTGGTGCCGCCTTGAGCCCAGTCTGTACTAAAGACCTCGGGCAGAGATTCCTTGGTCCAGACCTCGCACCCGATCATTTATTCCTTGATTGCAATCAATTTGGTTCAATCCCCTCTATCACCAGTGTTGGGCCCTTGAACAAGGCCCTTAACCCTCAATTGCTCATTCATTCATTCATTCATCTTCTTCCAGTTGTATAAAAATGATAATTGTACGTCACTCTGGATAAGATCATCTGCCAAATTCTGTAAATGGTCTTTATGTTGGTTTATCCTTTGTTAAACCAAGAGTAAACATTCTGAGCTTTTAATTTAATTTAGTTTAGAAAATCCTCCAGGCCACACCGGAGTAACAAGAAATACCTGTCAATCACCTGCGTCAATACCTCCACTCAGCTAAATATTGGTTGGTCTTCCCCCCCAGGGAGCGACGCCTTTACAAGGAAAATACAGAAATTGGCCTCTACAGCCGTGAACATTCAAATAAACATATACAGACTGTAAATTATTAGCGTTTTATTTGGCATTTAACATGTTTATGTGTAAAAATCAAAGACTGAGTTAACTGGGAGGGAATGAATGATAAGTGTGTTTTATAGTAATGAATGTATATGTGTGGTGTTCTGCCCCGGATTATTCTTCTCTATTCTCTCATTTCATTTAACTTAATGAGGTTCCTTACAGTTGACAGACAATTCCTTAAAGTCAGACCTGTAGCAGAGTAGAAGCTGCTCCACCCATCAGAAGTAAAGGTGACTCAGCCATCTGCGCATTCTTCACCGCAGTAACTGTGTTAGTAAGGCCGGGTCCTGCCGTTACTACAGCCACACCTACCGTACCTGCAAACATGAGGGAAAAAAACAAAAAAAAACTATTTATCAGAAGTGTTTTGACATGTGAAGCAGTGGAGTGACATACTGAGAGTTCACTCCTTCACTCACGTTCAGGAAGTGGGAAACTCGTTCTAAATGGTTTCAGATAATGGACCAGATCAGCAACAAATCACATGAGCAGACAGCAATTCGTTATTTAGAAACAAACAAACTCTACATTTCCAAATTCTAAATTTACCCTGTATACACAGTGTCTTACATAAGTATTCCCCCTCCACCCCCCCCCATAAAGATTACACATCATAAATCTGCACAGAATAATCCAGAACACTGCAGTAGAGATAAACTGTTTGATGACACTATACACTTCTAAATGTATTTAGCTCTGCGTAAGTATCCCTCGATGTTACTGTGAAAGCCCTCATTTCTGTTTTTGTTGTTTTTTTAAAAAGTTATACAGTTTCAGGACCGAATTTTTAAATTGATCTTGAAACTGTAACGTGTTTATTGCTCTACTGTTGAAATTACAGAGACTAATTTATTTTTTCTTTATTTTTAAATTCAATTGCAGTCAGTGAAACAATTTTAATTTGAAACACACTTTACCAGAAAGTCTAGCTACGGCATCGGCAGCGAACACCGCCGTGGCTTCATGGCGCGTGTCTATGATACGGATCCCCAGTTTCTCGCATGCCACCAGGATAGGAGAGATGTGCCCGCCAACCAACGTGAAAACAAATTTGATGCCATGAGCCCGAAGCACCTCCGCCACACTCTCGCCGCCTTGCCGAGGGCTCTTCCTGTCCGTCTGAGAAGAGTCGTAGGAGTTAACACAACAGCACACAAGAGATATCCAGGTTGCATGTGATTTATTAGGCATCCATTTTTCTCATTAGCATTTTTAGCTGTTCTAACAGATCGATAATACAACCCCAATTCCAAAAAGGTTGGGAACGGTTGTGTAAAATGTAAATCATAACAGAATGCATTGATTTGCAAATCTCCCAAACACTTTTATTCACAATATAACAGAAAATGTACTCATTAAAAATTTTATCATTTTAAATTTGATGGCAGCAACAAGTTGCAGAAAAGTATGTGGTACTCACAAGGGACAGCCGGACGATTGGTAACAGATCGGTCACATGATTGCATCTAAAATATATATGGACAGAGGTTCACTAATCTACAAGGGACAAGGCCAAAAATCAATACTGGATGCCCATGATCGTTGGGCCCTCAGGTGCCACTGCATTAAAAACAGCATGATTCTGTTTTGGAAATCCCTGCATGGGCTCAGGAACACTTCCAGTCTGTGATCACAGGTCTCCATCCCATCCACAGATGCAGGTTAAGCTTTAACATGCAAAGAAGAAGCCATATGTGAACATGATCCAGAAACGCCGTGGTCGATTTAAAACGCACTGAGCAAAGCACAAAACTGTTCTGTGATCAGAAATCAAAATTTGAAACTCTTTTTGGGGAACATGGATGCCGCATCCTCCAGACTAAAGAGGAGAGGAATCATCCGGCCAGTTTTCTAAGAATCAGAATTTAGCGCTTCAGATGGAGACAAATAAATTAAATAAAGCCACTGGGTGGTATTTTCTGTGCTGGTTCTGATCCTACTTTATGTGTCGGTAATTTCTACACTGTACTTGGTCATTTCTCAACTAAGAACCACTATACCACCAGTCAAAGTTCAGTTCTGCAAATAACTTTATCTTTTGCCCATTAGACAGAACCATCGGTGATTTCGGTCTTCCTTCTGCCCTTCCATGAGTACAGACAACACACAGCTCTATCTGCCGTTTTGTCTCAACTCTCAGTGCATTACTTTAGTGCTAAAAGGACTGAAATCTATTACAGATACAGAATAATGAATCAGAATCCATTGTTATTAAAACTTTCTGGTTACTAGTGAAAGATAAATCTGCAACAAACTCCTTTGGCGTCACTGGAAGTGTCTGAAGAACAGCATTGTACTGCCTCTGAAACCTATCAAAGGACTGTGGCTGCTGAGAGATAAACCTTTACATGCCATCGTGTCAACCGTTTAAACCTTAAACCATCTTGAAATGCCGTAAATCCAAAGATCACGTTACACATCACTCATAAGTCCATAAACTCCATAAATTCACTCGTTTGCCGAACTGCTTAATCCTATTCTGTTTGGAACAGCCAGTTGCCTAATGTGCATGTCTGTGGACTGTGGGAGGAAACCGGAGTACCTGGAGGAAACCCATGCAAGCACGGGGAAAACATGCACACTCCACACAGAAACACCCAAGCCAGGGACACGAACCCAGGACCTTCTTACTGTGAGGCGGCAATGCTAACCACTACACCGCCGTGCAGCCCCCCAGTCCGAAACCAGGAGCTTAAACCTGTTGAGCCACCATCAAATATGAAAGAACTCTGTTTACAGGAGTTCTTCTGAAATCTGACCTTGATTCAACATTTAACAAGATCATCTATCAGATACAATAATATTTCGATTAAAGGGCTAACAAAGTACTTTTTCATTTACACATTATTACGATACTGTAATTATACTTCATAATTATTAATAGATTATTATTATTATTATTATTCGAGTCCTCCAGTCCCACTCTAGGATCTGCAGATAGATGAAAGTTCCTTAACAATAATAAACGCTATTTTTTTGTAAGGATTTTAAAGTTACCTTATGAAAGAGCTGGTAAAGCAAACCAAGTTTATAAGCAGCAAACAGCACTGTGAAGAGCACAGCAGTGAGCCAGGAGAGCACCAGCATCCCGAGATCCATTAGAGTCAAGTGTCGGAGTAGATCTCCGAGTGAAGTGTCGGAGTAGATCTCCGAGTGAAGTGTCGGAGTAGATCTCCGAGTGAAGTGTCGGAGTAGATCTCCGAGTTAAGAGTTGGAGTAGATCTCCAAAGTGAAGTTTTGCAGTAGATCTCCGAGTGAAGTGTCGGAGTAGATCTCCGAGTGAAGTTTTGCAGTAGATCTCCGAGTGAAGTGTCGGAGTAGATCTTCAAGTGAAGTGTCGGAGTAAATCTCCGAGTTAAGAGTCGGAGTAGATCTCCGAGTGAAGTTTTGCAGTAGATCTCTGAGTGAAGTGTCAAAGTAGATCGAGTGAAGTTTTGCAGTAGATCTCCGAGTAAAGTTTTGCAGTAGATCTCCGAGTGAAGTGTCGGAGTAGATCTCCGAGAGATGTGTCAGAGTAAATCTCCGAGTTAAGAGTCGGAGTAGATCTCCGAGTGAAGTTTTGCAGTAGATCTCTGAGTGAAGTGTTGCAGTAGATCTCCGAGTGAAGTTTTGCAGTAGATCTCCGAGTGAAGTGTCGGAGTAGATCTCCGAGTGAAGTTTTGCAGTAGATCACCGAGTGAAGTTTTGCAGTAGATCTCCGAGTGAAGTTTTGCAGTAGATCTCCGAGTGAAGTGTCGGAGTAGATCTCCGAGTGAATTGTCAGAGTAGATCACCGAGTGAAGTGTCAGAGTAGATCTCCGAGTGAAGTTTTGCAGTAGATCACTGAGTGAAGTGTTGCAGTAGATCACTGAGTGAAGTTTTGCAGTAGATCACTGAGTGAAGTGTTGCAGTAGATCACTGATTGAAGTGTTGCAGTAGATCTCTGAGTGAAGTGTTGCAGTAGATCACTGAGTGAAGTGTTGCAGTAGATCACTGAGTGAAGTGTTGCAGTAGATCACTGAGTGAAGTGTTGCAGTAGATCTCTGAGTGAAGTGTTGCAGTAGATCTCTGAGTGAAGTTTTGCAGTAGATCACTGAGTGAAGTGTTGCAGTAGATCTATGAGTGAAGTTTTGCAGTAGATCACTGAGTGAAGTGTTGCAGTAGATCTATGAGTGAAGTTTTGCAGTAGATCTATGAGTGAAGTTTTGCAGTAGATCTATGAGTGAAGTGTTGCAGTAGATCACTGAAGAAAGTGTTGCAGTAGATCTCTGAGTGAAGTTTT
>JAQMYF010000017.1:592131-606470 GCA_030014195.1 Neosilurus mollespiculum
CGACACCAGGCCCTGTGGGACACCTCACACCTGTGGATGAACAGAAATATATAAAGAAGGAAGAACCTGAAGATGAATATTATTTCGGTAAGACCACACATTTTCCCCCCACTGTTGTTCAGAGGTTTACTTGAGATGAAATGATTTAAATGTACTTGGTGGAATTTCAGGTGGAGAAACATCAGGCTCTGTGGAAAATGTTGACCAACAGAGAGGATTTCAGATCAAACATGTAAAAGAGGAGGAGTCTAATGATGATTACATCTATACAACAACAGTCTTAGGTTAAGTATCGCTGACACCCTAACACTCATTCAATGCTCATTTTATTCATCCATCCATTTACTGAACAACTTAGTCCTTGCAGGGAGGTTAAATCCTATTTCACCCAGGATGAGATGCTGTGTAAAGTGTAAATTAAAACAACGCCATTACTTGCAAATCTTATAAACCTATTTGATGGCAGTAATATTTATTAAAAAAAATAAAATAAAAATAAATAAAAAAAAACACAGGGCCTTGTTTATCACTGTGTAGCATCCCATCTTTTTTTTTTTTTTTATTTCTCAGTTTTTCTGCACAAATTAGTCATAGCCATAGTTATATTAGTCAGTGTCATGCTAGTCATAGCAGTGTGTGGTGTAAGCATGCCCGAGCCCCCCCCCCTAACGAGGAGACCTAACAAAAACAAAGCCCTATCTGCCCATTTGTACCAATGACTCACAGACACTCACAGACCATGATTGGCTGGTGATCACTGTAAGCAACAGGCAGTTGCTAATTCCATATGTACTAATGCACCTCAGTACTGTCAGAGATGCAGATTTTTGAAATGAGTGCTGATAACAAGCCGAATGGTCCCTCTCCTCTTTAGTCAGGAGCACATAGCATCCATGTTTTCCAATGAGAATTTCGATTCATCTGATTACTGAACAGTTTTCCACTTGGCCTCAGCCCAAGAGAAGATGGGGGTGTTTCTGAATCATGTTCACATCTGGGTTCTCTGTTGCATGATAGAGTTTTAACCTGCATTTGTTGATTGGCTGGGAAGATGTGTTCATAGATAATGATTTCTGGAAGTGTTCCTGAGCCCCTGCAGTTATTTTCATGAATGAATCATGCTTGTGTTTAATGAAGTTCCACCTGAGGGCCTGAGGATCACAGCCATCCGTGGTGCACAGTGTTCCACCAGATTATCAGAATCTTTTGATGATATTATCGACTGTAGATGAGGAGATATTCAAGGTCTTCTGTATTTAATGTTGAACATTTTGTTGATGCAGTTTTTTTGCAGATTGGTAAGCCTCTGCCCATCTTCCCATCTCTGAGACTCTGCCTCTCTGAGATGCTGTTTTTATCCCCAGTAATGTTAGTATCCAGCAAAATGCTTCTTGTGTTGCTATTGTCTTGTCCGTTCCAAAACATTAACTTTTTTTTTTTTTTTTTTTTTTAAACAATTACTTGTGTGCTTAGGGACATTGTTTTGCTACATGACCAACATTTTCTTGAGTTTCAGTTTATCCACAGATGTCCTGATAATTTGCTGGTATAAATCAGAATTCATTGTTCCATCAATGATTGCAACCCATCCTGGCCCAGATGCAGCAAAACAGGCCCAAACCATGATACTACAATGAACATGTTTCACAGATGGGATCATTTTCTTATGCTGAAAAGCTGTGCTTTCCTTTCTCCTAACGTTATGCCTCTTATTTAAACCAAAAAGAGCTATTTTGGTTCCCTCCATAAATATCATCTAGTATTCTTCTGGCTTGCTGACAGGTGGAGTGTTCTTTTTGGAGGCCAGTGATTTTCTCATGGCAATCCTGCCATGCAAACCACTGTTAAAGATAGGTGCTCATATTATTGGCAGGCTCATACTAAAAGCTGACTCAAGCATAAGCAATCATGTCCGAAAGTACAAGCGAATTTTATTTCGAAGGAAATTGAATAAATTCGAACTGGAATTGACATATTTTCGGAAATAGTCCGTCAAATTTGAGGTAAATGATCCATATTCGTGATCTTTGTAAAAAAAATTTGGACCTGCACAAAATTTGGTGCAAATTCTAAATTTTTCACACATTTATTTAACCCTCTGTTAACCAAGTCCCTTTCTGATGGTATTAAAATTATTTCCCTAGGCAAAAATGTTGATTTTGGGCCAATATTTGAAAAAAAGTTTTTAAAAATTCTAGGCTGTTAACCCTTTCACTTCGTGTAGCAGATATACAACACTGCTTAATAAAGGGTTAAGATTTTTGAAGATAATCAAAGGTTTGCAAAGGTAACTTCGAGCATAATGGCAGTATTTTCGGCCGCTACCAACCGAATATGACAACACACTGTTTTGCGGTTATATCGCTTACTTGTGAGTCGGCATTTAGGCTCATACTGCATAAATCAGCTAGCTACATTCTGTGTGTTTCTCCACTTAAAATTATATTTTTTACTGCCGTTGATCTTCTGTAAGTCATCAGGCCTATGTTTCATCCACGGTATTTTTGTAAAAAAAATGTAAATATCTTGTTCTTTTTAAGAATACATTTTTTAATTCTCCAGAAATGGATGATGCCAAGTTAGAAGACTTCACTTGCTCCTTGTGTTCACTTTCCTATACATCTCAAATTTACCTCCACAAACACATCAGAAGATGTCATCGTGAGGAATATGAGAGACAGAATCAATCACACGAAGTACAATATGAATACCTGACACCCACAAGAAGCTCCAGTGTTCAGCAAACAACCTTCAGTACTGTCAACAATCAGACATGTAATCAAGTGCAGAAAGAAGTCCATCACTGCACGCAGTGTGGAAAAGGTTTTACTGAGCGAAATAATCTTAAAAAACACCAACGCATTCACACGGCAGAGAAACCACATCACTGTTCGCTTTGTGGGAAGAGTTTTATTCACCAGCAAGGACTCAAGTCACACCAGCTCGTTCACACAGGAGAGAAACCGTATCAGTGCTCAGAGTGTGGGAAGAGTTTTACTAGACGGGGTGCTCTCGAAATACACCAACGTGTTCACGCGGGGGAGAAGCCGTACCAGTGCTCAGAGTGTGGGAAAAGCTTTACTAGGAAGGATGATCTCCACATACACCAACGCTTTCACACGGGAGAGAAGCCTTATTACTGCATACAGTGTGGGAAGAGTTTTACTACATGGGGTCATCTCAGACAACACCAACACATTCACACAGGGGTGAAGCCGTATCAGTGCTTACAGTGTGGGAAGAGTTTTACCAGAAAGGATGACCTGCAAATACACCAACGCATTCACACGGGGGAGAAGCCACATCACTGCTTACAGTGCGGGAAGAATTTCTCTAGAGAGGATGATCTTCAAACACACCAGCGTGTTCATACAGGAGAGAAACTGTATCACTGCTCACAGTGTGGGAAGGATTTTGCTAGAAAGGATGACCTGCAGATTCACCAGCGCGTTCACACAGGAGAGAAGCCGTATCAGTGCTCGCAGTGTGGGAAGAGGTTTAATCGACAGAGTAATCTCAGACGACACCAACGCATTCACACAGGAGAGAGACCACATCAGTGCTCGCAGTGTGGGAAAGGTTTTACTGACCAGAGTAATCTCCGACGACACCGCCGCGTTCACACAGGAGAGAAAGCACATCAGTGCTCGCAGTGTGGGAAAGGTTTTACTGACCAGAGTAATCTCACACGACACCGCCGCGTTCACACAGGAGAGAAACCACATCCCTGCACATAGTGTGGGAAGCTCCAAGTGCACCGCCGCGTTCACACGGCTGCGTCACCGTTAATGTTATTTTACATTGATGTCATCTGAAAATTAATTTTGACCTCAAAGCCCTTGACACCTGTAATTAAAAATTAAAAAAAGAGTTTTATCCTTCATTCACCTTTTCAGATTTAAAAGTAAGTGCATTTCATGGAAATTGTTTTTGTTTGTTTGTCTTTGAACAAGCAAACACCTACAATTGGTTTTGCAGTAATTTTTATTATAAAAAGTCCAGTTACATGGAAAAGGTAAGTACTCCCTTATATTCATCACACCTTCATGTTCATGAACGAGTCCCTGGTAATAAATTAGATGCCACTGAATAGAGTCAAGATTTCAAATGATCTTAATTGTTATTCTGTCCATATACAAGTAAGTCTAGTAAGGTTAAAGTAATGTTTCTACACATGGTGTAGCACTCATTAATTTTCTAAGTGGCTTAATCCTAATTAGGGTTGCATGGAGGCTGGCACCCATCTCAGATCACTCTGGGCGAGGGCGGTGTACACCCTGAACAGCTCGCCAGACCACAGGGCAACACACATACAACCATTCACACTCACTCTCACACCTAGGGGTGATTCGGAACAGTTAGCCTACTGTAAATGTTTTTGGAATGTGGGAGGAAACTGGAGTACCCGGAGGAAACCCACGCAAGCACGTGAACATCCAAATACAAAGATGCAGGTGGAGAACATGCAAACTCCACACAGAAGCGCCCCGATCCCGGGAATCAAACCCAGGACCTTCTACTTGAAAATATTTTTAATGAAAAATAAAACAATTATTGAATTCAGCTTTAAATGATGTGACGAATTATTATTCTGATCTACCTGAAATATTATTAAACGTAGAATCTATTGGACTACCCAGAGGAACCCACGCAAGAACAGGGAGAACATGCAAACTCCACACAGAGCTCGGGAATCGAACCCAGGCCTTCTTGCTGTGAGGCAGATGTGCTAACCACTGTGCTGCCATGGTGTAACATAAAAGATAAAACATTTTTTGTCACAACACAATTAAACACTGCTAAGTCAGAAAAACAAACAGGTAGTGCAAAATGAGAAGAATGTAAAGTGACTTGCACCAATTTTGCTGCAATGTTAACAATAGTATAGATCAGTAGTGATGTAAATTTTCACACCCTTGGTGCAGTAGGGGTACGGGGGCGTTGAGGAGCCTAACTTTCTGGGGATAGAAGCTGTTATAATATCTGGCAGGGGTTGTTTAGGTGCTCCGATACCTTTTGCCAGACAACAGGGGTGAACAGTCCATGGGAAGGTTGTAATGGGAATGCGCCTGTGTGGAGCCCCTCACCAGACAGTGATGAATATGATCTCTTTATGAAAGTGATTTCTTTATTTAAACCTGACATCAATGGTCTGATGTTCTCTTTCGCAGTGTAATATTTGTCAGAGTAATATTTGGATTGGAAAAAGTTTTACGAGAAAGGATGATCTTTGAAACCATATTACTGCATATCGTATAGGAAGAGAGAGACACGAACGCATTCACACAGGAGAGAAGCCACATCACTGCTTACAGTGTGGGGAGGGTTTTTCTAGAGAGGGTTACTTTGGCTGGGCAGTGAATAAATCTCCTTAACTTCAAGAGCCTGTGTTTCATTCAGTGTTCTCCTTTAAAATCAAGCAGAAGAATCTCAAATTGAAGAATTGAGGCAAAGAAAATCAAATGAGAGCCCTACTCAGTATTACTTTAGTGTTCCTAATAAAATTATATATATATATAAATTTGTTCATGCAACAGTGAACAATAAAGATCTCTTTAGTGCTGTGAAGCGAGCAGAACAGCAACACTAATTGTGATTTCCCGTCTGGCTCGATGTATGTGGAGGCGCATGCCAAAAATTTCAGGGATTTTAATTCACAGGAAGTAAGCAGTTACACTTCTCAGACCAGTATTCATGCCAAAAACTAGGACAGCACAAAAATATATATGTGCAAATACAGAGAAACTATTAAACAAAACTGACCACGCTGATCATCAGCACAGTTACTTGGAAATTTGATTCAACATTAAATGGTCCCTTGCATGAACACCGTAGGGCAAAGTCACACATGCAGAGGTTTCATGAGTCATGGCAATACTCCATCAATCAGTGTGTGATTTGCAAAGAGTCATGGCCATTGAGAGGGATGGTGAGACCAACTAATTCATTCACATGTTTGCGTTGTGCCAAAACAAGCAAACCCTGAAAGCATTTTCTATTAAAAACTCCATGATATCAAGGCCAGTGCCAGTTAAATTGCAAGATTTAACTCAAATTGAAGAAATGCTGATTGCTCGTGTTCTTCCCATCATGAGAATTTATATAAAACCTGGTGGTAAAGAGATTATTCTGGACACTGTGTAAATGTCCCACAAAATGTAAGACAGCTTGCATCTATATTGCCAAGATATCCCAAGGATATATCAGTGATTATAGTTCAGTAAAAGGAAAAAATTATTCATTTAAAGAAGTAAATGTAAGAAAGCAAGAAGTTCACGATGCTCTGCTGTGGCTGATACAAAATAATTCACATTACGCAGATGTTAGTATTGATAGCAATGCTTTGAACTGTCTTCCAGACAATGGAATCCCTCTCGGCCTACTGAGTCTGATAATATTTCATTGCAAGAAGTACATGAGCCAGATGTAGGCCACACTGGTGTAAATGTACAGGATGATATTGTGTATGATAGGTCAACAGAAATGAATAGTTTTTTTACCTGTTGGTGAACAACAGCAGCAGGAGCAGGAAGCAATTAAGAATCTCTCCGGATAAGCCGATAAACTGGCCGTCTCATGATGGTGCACCATTACATGAATACAACACTCCATTTATCGCCACCATGGCATTCCCTACATTATTCCCTGAGGGAAAGGTGATCCTACTAATCCTGCTACTGTCAGAAATGTGTCACTTCATGAAAGTATAAAGCATTTACTGAAATTCGCTGAACAATTTGATAGTAAATGGTTTTATCGCTTCAGGAACCATCCCAGATTTTCACAATGGGCTTTTGACATGATTCAGAGGAAGAGAACACTTCAGGAAAATGGCATATTTTTAAAACAAAACCCAGAAGAAGCTCATTTACCTACTGATCAGCTGCAGGAAATGGCAGCCAATAAGAACTCAGCAGTATTCATGTCTAAAGTAACACGATATGTTACCAGCATTTCTGGGACAAATGCCTATTGGTTTAAAGTTAGAAAAGATCTCAAAGCTACACTCAGGTCTATCACCACTGTTGGCAAACCAACATTCTTTTGTACTTTCTCCTCTGCTGATATGCATTGGAGCTGCATGCTTTGCTTGGGAGTGACAGTAGCAATAGCACTAGTGCTAAAAGACGCCGGAGTGTGATAAATAACCCACACATTGTTGACTGGTTTTTATTTCAAAGGTTGGAAAGCTTTGTTAAGCATTGGCTGTACAACACACTAGATCCCAAGTGGCACTGGTACAGGTTTGAATACCAAGGCCGAGGTAGCATTCACTGTCATGGCACCGCTAAGCTTAAAAATGACCCTGGCTTATGTGACCTTACAAAGATTGCACTCAAAGGGTTCTTAGGCTAAAAGCACAAAGATAATGATAATGATAATGGAGACACGTTCCAGCTTGAACAGGATATAGCAGCTGGTAATGAAGCAGCCAAAACAGCATGTCAGTATGGTGATTAACCCTCTAGAAGAGGATATGTGGGTTAGACCAGAGACTCATCCTTGCCAAAAAAGCTACAAAAATATTCCAGAACATTCCAGAATGTGAAATGGACTCAGATAATTGTGATTTAAACATGGTTCAGCGCCACTCCATATGCCTCACAAGCTATTGTCTTAGAAAGAGGAAAAATGAACAGGAACTCAGATGTAGATTTAATTTCCCTATTGAGCACTGCCCAAAATCCAAATTAGTGTTTGAACCAATTCATAGCAAATCTGCTGATATCCAATACGGCGCAAAGATTATAACTACAAGAAATGATATTTAAGTAGTTATTGATAACACTTGTGTTGCATATCTGACAAAACATGCAGCCAAAGGTGAACCAAGGTCACCACTGTTAAAAAACAGCTTTCAACACTATCGGTAATAATGCTGCAAGTAATAGCAGTCCTCACAGAGAGATCAAAAAGGTGATCATGAAAACACTTGGTGAAAGAGATTATGCTGCACGAGAGACAATGCACCATCTGCTCTCATTGAAACAGCGTAGCTCATCATTCAGTGTTATACCTTTAAATTCAACTGATGCAATCTACAGTAGAACAAGGTCAGGTGTGTTCTGAGAATTCCCTTCTTGATGTGTATGCTAACTGTCTTGATTATGACAAATCACAAATAAGCAGATTTAACTTCACAGAATTTGCAACAAAGTACAAAGTTGTAAAGGACAAATTTACTAAACAGGCTGATAATGTCATAGGCTTTTCCCTACATATTCATCTAATCCCAAGGGACCAAATTATCCACTTTATTGTAAATATCAGTTAATACGGTACAAGCCATGGCAAGTATCACATGACCATGCACGGCATAAAGAAGTGCAATCAAATCGGAATGTTATTAGGAAATGACAAGAATTTCTTGAAACACCACATGCACATACACACGTGCCAGATTGGTTTGATAAACTGCAAGAAGTTGTCAAAAGCCAACAAAATGCATATAATGAGCCAGTTCAGACAGTAACAGTAACATGAGAGAGGAATGGATGATCTTATCTGATCTTCATGTACCATTCGAAAACTCCTCTCTACATGCTGCAAACAAAAAATATGACTGGCATCAGGACAGAAACCATTACACTGATCAGCAGATTGGTGAGATTCCTACAAGGGGGAAAGCAAAAAGGCAACAAAGTACTGAAAATGGACCACCAAAATATGCAAATGTCAAGGTTGCTACCTTTAGTGGAACGCAAAGCATAGCATATGTTATTATCAGCTTTCATTCAGAGGATATCTTGAGACACAAAGAATCTCTTGATCTCTCTCTGCTTTATTTTAAATGGAGTAGCAGGAACTGGAAAGAGCTACCTTATTAATGCTATTTGTGCTCTTTTGAAAGACAAATGTGCTGTAACTGCCACTACTGGTAAGGCCTCCTATAACATACAAGGGATTACATTTGTTCCCTTTAAAAATGCCTGTTGGATCAAGGGGCCATAAAGACCTCACTGGACAAAGCTTGAATAGATGACAAGAGGCTCTCAACGGTGTAGAAGACAAAATCATAGACAAGTATTCAATGTTAGGCCAGGTAACATTCGGGTGGATAGACAAACGCTGTAAACAAGCAACAGGTCGTGATGATCAGCCATTTTGGGGGCATTTCAATAATATTGACAGGTGATCCAGATCAGTTACCAATGACCTACCAACGATTAACTGGTATAAAATCATCACCCAGTTTACAGCATTGCCTTGATGAAGAAAAAATGCTTGATATGATAGCACAAAAAACATTCATTGAAAGAGCTAGCAGACAGTTTGGAAGCTTACAATCCATGGATGCTTTTAACATGGGTTGAGTGTGGAGTTCAATCAATGGTGCGTGAAATGCTCACATAGGAAGGCCAATCGACAATTGTGTAGAAATGTGTATTTACTGTAGCCTTTAGCAGGCACACGACTGAAAACGGTAAGAGTGGGATAATCATTATTCTTAATTGATGGTAAAGATTTTGTCATATTTCTTTTCTGGCTAAGTGAAGTAGGTGGAATAAGTAGCATATCGTATTTACATACATGTGACTTTTAACTTTTAAACCAAACCTTTTGACCAAAGGCTGAAATGTTTCTTTAACAACAGCCATAGGTTGCTCCTTCCACTTCCTTTCACTGTAATCATTACATATTGGGCAGTGGCAAAAAAATTCTCACACCCCCTGTTGAGGACCTCAGGCTTAACTTCCCACCCTGGAATTTCAGTTAATTTCTTCATCACCACCCTGGAATTTACATTTACCCACCCTGGAAATTGATATTTTTGGGATGCCCACCTTGGAATTTTATTTGTTCCATAGTTAACCCACCCTGGCATTCCAGGCTGATCTAAGACCGCCCACCCTGGAATTCCAGACGTTCTCAACAGGTGGATGCCGATTTTTTTTTGTTACTGCCCATTGCTGTTGTGAATCCTTATGTATTGGCTGGAATAGTTGTTGGACTGCGGTGGATTCTTTACACTCAGGTCTATTCACATACATTTGTTCTTTGCAATTACTTATTTTTAATATTAATTTTCTTTCATTTTCCATAGAAACACAAAGACTCAATGCAGCAGCAAATCCAGTTAGAGATGAGCAACTTGAACACTCACCCGGTTTTTGGACTCTGATGCAAATCGGTCACCAGTCATACTAAAGAAATTGTTGACATTGTTATACCGTTTCACTTGACTAAACTTTAAATCAGCTCAGACTGAAGTTCATTGTTAGAATTATTGTGTTCTGATTTGATGAAGTTGCTACCTGCTCTAATATATGTGACCCAGTCTGGCAAAATGAGTCACAGTGACCAAAAATTCAAAATTGAGGAGACTCTAAACTTTTAAATGGTATGGCTAACTCAATTTTGAATTTTTGGTCACTGTGACTCATTTTACCAGACTGGGTCACATATTTCATCTTGCATAACTTGGTATATAAGCCAAAACGCTAAGTTGTTGGATAATACACCTTATAAAATTAACCATAGCAGTTTTTTTATGGCAGGGAAAGCTCTTAAGAAAATGTCAGGAACGCTGTTTGAAAGCCCTTTTTGCCTGCCGGTGGTTCCTATTTAACCTTTGCTGGATGATCAGCTTCGTTTCAAAGTGAAATACAGCTGTTGCTTTTGTAATTTAAATATCTACGCAAGTTAATAAAACACTTAGTTTAAGCTCAAAGTACCCAGCTCTGAAAAGGCTCTACGGTAACACAGATTAACAAGAAAAGGGTGCGTTATCGTGGTTTTCAATATCGCTTAACATCCTGTAACAACATTTTGTAATATGTATGTTTTCAAAAACTGATCATACCAGAATTACTTAACTTTCCTGCCACGCCCCCTTTGAACTGTATGCAAAAATGAATTTAATAAACTTATGTAAACAATAAATAAATAAATAAAATGTACAAAAATTTGTATAAACTCGATGTGCCTCTCAATTACCTACATAAAAGAGAGTAAACTACGCGTTATCGACGGGCTGCTCGCAGGCGATGTTTGGGTTCTCGCAATCGTCGCCATCACCTTCCATGCAGGAATAAACGGGCTTGGAGAAATAAACAAAACGCGTTCAAGCGAACTATATAGCGTTGGATTAACTGCTCCTCACAGCCCCCCACTTCTCCAGGAGAACTTCTAGTCTTTTCTTTATCTTTATCTTCACGGGTGTTTGGATTTTCACGGTGTTTGGATTTTTCACTCCAGCAGGCGGCGCTGTGAACATGAACCGCATTGTAAACTTACCACCGAAGAAGACGAGCTGCAGTTTTTATTTACTGGAAACAAAAGCTGGGGTTTTTTTTTTATTGATTCAAACCCCCCGGTTAAACTCAGAAAGGGTTTAATAATAACAAGTCTATGGATTTAAAAATGAGAACTTACGGTTTTTGTATTTAATGATTTTTTGACTTTCTTCTTTTATGGCTGAAGTAAGTATTTATTTTAACAAAGAGTGTTTTACTATCTGATAAACGGATAGAGAGAGAGAGAGAGATGAATGTGTGGAAGGATAGATAGATGTGTGGAAGGATAGATGGATGTGTGGAAGGATGGATAGATGGATGTGTGGATGGATAGATGGATGTGTGGAAGGATAGATAGATGGATGTGTGGATGGATAGATGGATGTGTGGAAGGATAGATGGATGTGTGGAAGGATAGATGGATGTGTGGAAGGATAGATAGATGGATGTGTGAATGGATAGATAGATGTGTCGATAGATAGAAGTCGATCTTTGAACTGCAGCCTAGGGTGTTCTGGTGCCAAATGCACTTATGGACACCCTTATGTTCGAACATGGTGTTTGTGATGGACAAACCGTGACGAGCACAGAAGTCCAACCACGAAACACCATTCGGGTTCAGATCGGAGAGGCCGTACCTACCAATCACACCCTTCCAGGTCACACTGTCGTTGCCCACATGGGCGTTGAAGTCTCCCAGGATGAAGTGGGAGTCTCCAGGGGGAGCGTTCTCTAACACATCCCCTAAAGACTCCATTATATTAATTATTGAAATCAAATATATAGTGAAAATGTGTTTTTCCAATAAAAATGTACAATAATTCCTCGACCTGTGAAATTGTCTAGAGTTGCAAATGAGTAAAATTAAGTAACAGTGAACATTTCTAGATCCACAGTATAATAGCAAGATACTTGAAATTTAAGTTGGACACCTAGTTTGGATTAACAAGTTGTAAAATCAAAAGGAAAAAATGTACTTCAGTTTATATATATATATATATTAGACCTTTGACTCATATCTTATGGCACAAAAATATGAAATTGGTAACTTTTGTATATTTTGATAGAAATTCACCCTCAAAAGAGCAAAAAAACCCAACAATTTTCATTCTGGAACCAACTTGTAAGATCGATAAATTGTTAAATGTAATCCTCATCATCTTCCGCTTGATCCGGGGTCGGGTCGCGGGGTCAGCAGCCTAAGCAGTGAGGTCCAGACATCTCTCTCCCCAGCCACTTCCTCCAGCTCTTCCGGGGGGGACACAGAGGCGTTCCCAGACTAGCCGAGAGACATAGTCCCTTCAGCGTGTTCTGGGTCGACCCCAGGGTCTCTTCCCGGTTGGACATGCCTGAAGCACCACACCAGGGAGGGGTTGGGGAGGCATTCTAATCAGATGCCCGAGCCACCTTAACTGGCTGCTCTCAATGCGGAGGAGTAGCGGTTCTACTCCGAGCTCCTCCCGGATGGCTGAGCTTCTCACCCTATCTCTAAGGGAGAGCCCCGCCACCCTGTGAAGGAAGCTCATTTCAGCCGCCTGTATCCGCGATCTTGTTCTTTCGGTTAGCTAAAGCTCGTGACCATAGGTAAGGATTGGAATGTAGATCGACTGGTAAATTGAGAGCTTTGCTTTTCGACTTAGCTCCCTCTTCACCATGACGGACCGGTACAAGCCTTGCTTTACAGCAGAGGCTGCACTGATTCACCTGTCGATCTCCCGTTCCATCCTTCCCTCACTTGTGAACAAGACCCCACGATACTTGAACTCCTCCACTTGGGGCAGGACCTCATTCCAGACCCGGAGGGTGCATTCCACCCTTTTATGGCTGAGAACCATAGCCTTGACCTGGAGGTGCTGATTCTCATCCTGGCCACTTTGCACTCAGCTGCGAATCAAATGAAGCCAAAAGGACAAAGTCATCTGCAAAATGCAGAGATGAGATCCTATGGCCACCAAACCAGAACCCCTCAACACCTCGGCTGCGCCTAGAAATTCTCTGCATAAAAATTATTAACAGAACTGGTGACAAAGGACAGCCTTGGTGGACCCCAACCCTCACCGGAAACGAATTTGACCTGTTGTTACCAATGCGGACCAAGCTTTGGCTCCGGTGGTACAGAGACCTAATGGCCTGTGCAAGGGGTTCGGTACCCCATACTCCCAGAGCACCCCTCACAAGATAGCCCGAGGGACACGGTCAAAAGCCTTCTCCAAGTCCACAAAGCACATGTGGACACATTGGGCAAACTCCCATGCCCCCTCCAGGATCCTGTAGAGTGTGTAAAGCTGGTGAAGAGGGCTGCGGCCAGGACGAAAACCACATTGTTCCTCCTGAATCCGAGGTTCGACTATCAGTCAGATTCTCCTCTCCAGTACTCCTGAATAGACTTTCCCGGGTAGGCTGAGTAGTGTGATTCCACGATAGTTAGAACACACCCTCCAGTCCCCCTTTTTAAAAAGGGCAACTACCATCCCTGTTTGCCAATCCAGTACGGCCCCCGATGACCATGTGATGTTGCAGAGACGTGTCAACCAAGACAGTCCAACAACATCCAGAGCTCTGAGATATTCAGGGCGGATCTCATCCACCCCCAGATTGTGACCACCGAGGAGCTTTTTAACTACCTCGGCCACAGCTATGGGCTGCCGCCTCAATAATGGAGGCACGAAACATGGCCCGTTCGGATTCCATGTCCCATGCCTCCTTTGGGATGTGGTTGTAGTTCTGCCAGAGGTGGGAGTTAAAGGCTCTTCTGACAGGAGACTCCGCCAAACGTTCCCAGCAGACCCTAATAACACACTTGGGCCTAGCAGGTCTGGAGGGCGGCCTTCCCCGCCATCGGAGCCAGCTCACCACCAGGTGGTGATTGGTTGACAGCTCCGCTCCTCTCTTCACCCAAGTGTCCAGAATATGCGACCGCAAATCCGATGACACAACTACAAAGTCAATCTTTGAACTGCGGCCTAGGGTGTCCTGGTGCCAAGTGCAGTTATGGACACCCTTATGTTCGAACATGGTGTTTGTGAGAAGTCCAACCACGAAACACCATTCGGGTTCAGATCGGAGAGGCCGTACCTACCAATCACACCCTTCCAGGTCACA
>JAQMYF010000017.1:668816-681692 GCA_030014195.1 Neosilurus mollespiculum
GTGTGTGTGTGTGTGAGAGAGAGAGAGAGAGAGAGAGAGAGAGAGAGAGAGAGAGAGAGAGAGAGAGAGAGAGAGAGTGTGTGTGTGTGTGAGAGAGAGAGAGAGAGAGAGAGAGAGAGAGAGAGAGAGAGTGTGTGTGTGTGTGCGAGAGAGAGTGTGTGAGAGTGTGAGAGAGAGAGAGAGAGAGGGTGTGTGTGTGTGAGAGAGAGTGTGTGTGGGTGAGAGAGAGAGAGATATTAATAAAATACATGACAGTGACTCGGAGCGCTCTGATTGGACGTATGGGAAAATATTCATAATATTTCTACATGAAGATTTTGTGCTGAAGTCTTTCTTTTCCTCAGACTCCTGCACTGTTTTAACTGAAAAAACACTTGAATCTCTTTAAAAAAACACTTTATATGTTTAGTATTTTAATCAAGCTGAGTATTGATGCTCTGTAGCAGAGTACTGGATTTTGCATGTGCTAAAGTAAAGTGTGTGAAGTGATGCACCAGAGAGGTAAAGGGGCGGGGCTTTAAGAAGCTCATTTAGGCCATTTCCACGTTAAGCTTAGATCATATAATTGAGATCGTGTTGCGTTTGTACGAACAGCGATGGATGTCTGACATCATCACGAGTCTGCCTAGTGAGCAGCGTTGCCAGGTGTTTCAGATTAGAATAATAGGCCACACCCACTGGAACAAGATTCATCTGATGTTTTTATTACTGTTTTTTTTAAATTCTCAGCTTTGTGTCTGTATTTAACATGGTGTTCCCTCTGTTTATGAAAGCACTAGCGCTGCGTTTTTTATGCCGTTTAAGCTCTCGTGCAGTTTTGTTTATGTAAAATCATTCGATGTTTTTTAGAGAAGATGTTCCAGTTGTATGAAGATGGTAACGTTTCTCTCTGCCTTGTGTTTCAGGCTGATCAACTAACAGAGGAACAAATCGCAGGTACTGTGGAATTAATCACTTCTGCATTATATAACATTTTATTCTTTATTCCAAACACCAGAACACACACACACACATGCATGATGCACGCACCCGCACGCACACACACTTGATGGTGGTCATCTTATACTGGAGTGTTTATACACTGTGTACTGTGTGCTACCCACAATGCACTGCAAACGTTCGTCAAGTTTATCTTGTTCTGTAATAAAACAGATGTTTAGAAAAGAAAGACTAGATGACAATAGAAAAATATAAAGGCAGTAAATATATGAGAGAGATATAAAGCTAATGACGATTAAAGGAAGAACGAATAAAAAGACAAAGACAATAAAGGATGGAGAGAAAGAAAAGAAAATACCACAAGAACAGAAACAGAAGGCGTGGCACGGCGGTGCAGTGATTAGCACATCTGACTCACAGAAAGAAGGTCCTGGGTTTGATTCCCGGGCTCGGGGCGTTTCTGTGTGTCCCCGTGCTTGCGTGGGTTTCCTCCAGGTACTCCGGTGTCCTCCCACAGTCCAGAAACATGCACAGTATGCTGATTGGCTGTTCCAAATCCCCCCTAGGTGTGAGAGTGAGTGTGCATGGTTGTGTGTGAGTGTTGGCCCTACGATGGTCTGGTGAGCTGTTCAGGATGTACCCCGCTCTCGCCCAGAGTCGGCTGAGAAAATTAATGAATGAAGAAACAGACGTGGGAAGAAAGTATGATGAGAAAATAAAAAAGTTGGATGGAGGGATGAAGGGATAGATAGATTGATAGAAAAGAGAAATAACAAAGAGAGATAAAAAGATAGTAAATAAGTAAAGTATTAAATTCTAGAGTGGAAGAAATGCAGAGTAAAATGTAGAAACTGAAAGAGGGATAAAGAAAGTAAAAGAAACAAAAGAAAGAGAAAAGAAGAGAAAGATCAGGAAGAAGAGCGCGTGAGCTCGCAGACGAAGTAATTGGTGATCATGTGGTAAGAGAGCAGCGCTGCTCGGCAACTGCAACATGTCGACGTTACTGTCATGGTCTAGAAGCCACCGAGGCTAACGCTAATAATGTAGTGCGTTATCGGGCGTCAGGATACGATGAAGTCGTTGGAACATGAAGAATTTCCTCAGATATATTATACAATTATAAAGTTCAATCTGTACGATTCAAACTATAAACCACGTCGCAAACTCAGACAGAACTTTCACATATCGGACTCGACTCAGACGCCCGGAGACAACACGCGCACAACACGCGCACAACACGCGCATAACTAGGAATCGGAAGAGAGAAAGAACAATTTAAGGAAAATAACATTAAATGAGTGTGTGGATAACAAGAGTGTTCTTGTAATGAGTGTTTATAGCGTGTGTGTGTGTGTTTATAACGATTGTGTGTTTGTAGCGTGTGTGTGTGTGTTTATAACGATTGGGTGTTTGTAGCGTGTGTGTGTGTAGTTATAACGATTGGGTGTTTGTAACTTGTTTGTGTGTGTGTGTTTACAACAAGTGTGTATTTATAACGAGTGTGTGTTTGTAACATGTATGTGTTTAAATTCCCATCCCCATTGTGTGTGTGTGTGTGTGTGTGTGTGTTTTATAGAGTTTAAGGAGGCGTTCTCGTTATTCGATAAAGACGGAGACGGCACCATCACGACAAAAGAGCTGGGCACGGTGATGCGTTCTCTGGGACAAAACCCCACGGAGGCGGAGCTGCAGGACATGATCAACGAGGTGGATGCTGACGGTGTGTTTTTAGAAAAATTTATCACACGCAATACGGGGGGATGGGTGGGAGAGAACGAGAGAGCAAAAGAGAGAGAGAGAGAGCGTAAAAAAGAGAGAAAACGAGAGCTTGAGCAAAAGAGAGAGAAAGAGAAACCGCGAGAAAGAGGGAGAGAAAATGAGAGACAGCGAAAACAAAAGAGAGCGCGAAAGAAATAGACACAAAAGAGAGACAGACTGAAAGAGAGAGAGAGTAAAAGAGAAAGAGAGAGAGAGAGCGAAAGAGAGAGAGCAAAAGAGAAAGAGAGAGAGAGTGAAAGTAGGAGTGAGGGGAAAAATAAAAATTGAATGATGGAAAAACATGTTGAATAAAATGGAAGCAGAAGAGGAAGAATAAAAGGAGAGGCAGAAAAAGGAAAGAAAGGAGGAAGTTGGAAGCTGAAGGAGGAAGGGTGGAAAAGTTAAATAAAAATGAAAGAAAAAATAAAAAATCAAGAGCATCTGCTTTAATCCCTTACAGAAAATGAAGAAGTATTTTTATCTTAAATCTAAAATAAAACAAATTAAAATAAATTATTTACAAATAAATTCAGGATTATTTGTATTTTTATTTAATGAGATTTGTTGAGTTTTAACTTCTTTAATATTTTTTATTATTTCACGTTTGCATCATTTTTAACAGAATCTTTTAAAGTGATTAAAAGTGATTTATAAATTCCGCATAAACAAATTCACCTTCTTTACCAAAATTCTTTCTTTTCTTTAATCGGATTTATTTCTGTCCTTTTTGTAAAAGTTGAAAGTGATGGAGTGTAAATATCGAACACACGCCTGGGTCCCGCGTCGATTCTCTCTCGTGTGGATCAGACATTAAGAAGGAATTGGAACCGGTTACACAATCACGCTGCTCCATGCGTGGACACGCCCACACCGCTGGCGGCAGAGATTTGGTGGAAAGTGGATTTGAGGCGTTGACGCAGGAAGATGCAATGTGTGGTGTCGGGTTTGAGAAAGACGTGGTTGTGTGTTTCTGGTCTCGTCCTGTCGCGCGGGTTTTCCTGTTGAAACACAGCCGGATTCCAGTGAGTGATGATCATGTAGGACATCACAGCTCTGTTCCTCTGCTCCTGTCAATCATCTTTATCTAAACATTTCATTCTTCTGATTCACTTCCTCAACAGCACGGAGGGGGGTCAGGTGTCTGTCCTGTAACAAAGATGGAGGAGAGAGAGAAATAGAGAGAAAAAAAGAAAAACACAGCGATTGACGAGAGAGAGAGAAGGAAAAGGAAAGAAAGAAAGTAAGAAGCAGTTGACAAAAGAGAGAAAAAAACAGATACACAGCTGATGAAAGGAAACAGGCGGCAGGCTGGTGTAGCGGTTGGCACGTCCGCCTTACAGCAGGAAGGTTCGAGTCCTGAGAGCGTTTCTGTGGGAAGTCTCCATGTTCTCCCCGTGCTTGTGTGGGTTTCCTCCAGGTACTCCGGTTTCCTCCCACAGTCCAAAAACATGCACAGTGGACTGAGTGGCTGTTCCAAATCCCCCCCATGTGTGAGAGTGAGTGTGAATGGTTGTGTGTTTGTTGACCCTGCGGTGGCCTGGTGAGCTGTTCAGGGTGTACCCCGCCCTCGTCCAGAGTCGGCTGAGTTGGGCTCCACCCTCCCCGTGACCCTAATTAGGATTAATCATCGTAGAAAATGAATGAATGAACGGGAAGAGAAAGGAAGGTATAAGCAAGTGAGAGAAGCGAAATACGAAAGAAAGAAAAGAAAGAGGAGTGAAGGAGGAGAGAAACAGTGAGTTTGTAAGAAAGGGGTTTCAGTGCCGGGATCAGCTGGACTTTTAAACGGCTCTGAAGGTGTTCATGATGTATTTCCTGTTTAAATCACGGCGGTGGTTTGCAGGATGAACCCGTGGTTGACTTTGTAAAATGCAAAAACGAAGGTCGTCCTTAACTGATCCACCCAGGAATTTCCCTTCAGGCGAAGAGGGATGGTGTCTCCGCCCACAAGCTTGCATCGTTTACATTTCTGTACTGACACTCGCTCTGAATGTCACAGCGGCGGCTGTGTTCCGATCCAGATTCATCATGTGCTGTGATTATTATATAGTGACTCGTCCTGTTCATCTAAAAGTGACGACCTTCAACTCTCTAATCATCACTGCAGTGTATTAGGTGTAAGATCCTACTGCGAGAACTGGGAGTTTCAGTAGTGAACACACACACACACACATACATACACACACACACACACATACATACACACACACAAAACATACACACGACCAGCGACGCACTGAGCCCGAACTTTAAACCCAGGACCTTCTTGCTGTGAGCAGGTGACGTTGCCACCACAGCGTGAATCTCATTTTAGTTTATCTTTCTTACGTTTCCGTGTTTCCTAAAACTATGATTCACCTCAGACTTGGTGGATATCACTGAATCGTCCCCTTGACTGTCTCAGGGAATATTTTATAATAATTATTCATTGGGATTTGAGCTGATGGCCTGGCGAGGCGTCCTCCTCACTCACTGGAATAAGTCTGGAATGAAGAAGAGAGAGACGGCATGAACGAATTACGCGTTTTCTTCTCTCAGGTAACGGAACAATCGACTTCCCGGAGTTCTTGACCATGATGGCCAGAAAGATGAAGGACACGGACAGCGAGGAGGAGATCCGTGAAGCCTTCCGAGTTTTCGATAAGGTTGGTTTAAACACTTCAGTCTAAACTGAACTACACACGGTTCAAGATTCCGTCTCAGACGCTGAGATGGTGCACGAGTTGTGTGAGGTAGTCACTCGACTCCTGTTTCCGTAGGATGGAAACGGCTACATCAGCGCTGCAGAACTGCGTCACGTCATGACGAACCTCGGCGAGAAGCTCACAGACGAGGAAGTGGACGAGATGATCAGAGAAGCCGATATGGATGGAGATGGTCAGGTGAACTACGAAGGTACGGCAGAACGTATCGTATCGATTCTGTAGATTTAGGCACTTATTCAGAATCCACGTAGCAAGAAAACCTGCTCCCATCGGCACCCGCTGCTCAGATTCTGTTTTCATTCGATATTCATATTTTCATATTCTGAGTTAAGTTAAGGTCAGTGGTGAAGGATGGAGGCTGTGATTAGCGGTGAAAGTTTGGAGATTAGGATATTAATAAATAATCAGGGATTACTGGGAAGGGATTAATTCATTGTAATAAATACGTTTAAGGGCAGATTAAAGTGTGAATTACTGAATAAATGAAACAAGTTTTGAATAAAGACAGGATTTAACGTTCTATATTCTTTTATGTTTCAGAATTTGTACAGATGATGACAACAAAGTGAAGCTTCCCACCATCCTAATAAAATAAAAACCTTTTATTTACCTCTAATGAAAAGAAAATACATTGTTTCTGTACAGAGAATGATTGAATGTTGAAATATCTTCCTTCTGCATGAAAAGGAGTTTCCTTCCTGCAGATCCACCTTCTGTTATTAAAGAAATAAATAATCCACCTACAGATAAAAGCTCATCTCGTAAATCTCGGGTGATTTCTCTGTTTTCTCTTCTTCCTGCATGCGGAGTGAGAATGAACGTACTGGACTTTTTCCTACATCAGTGCGTTCTGCAGTAGGCGCGTGCTGATGTGAAATCAGTTGTGTAATATATTTTAATCAAGTTCTACAAAAGGAAGATTTTAACAATTGGATGGAATTAAAAAAAAAACAAGTCGACTATAATAATGTGAGAATTAAAATACTGTATGGAAAAGATTGCAGTTTTCTTTTTTTATTATAATTATCATCACATGCCTAATGAAGCAAAGCTGAGGGGACGGGACTCTGCTCATTTTTGTTCAGGGAAAAAAATTTTAAATAAAGTTTAAAGTCTTAAAAATTTCCCAGGGTTTCGGTTTGAGCGTTTGTTTGTTTTTGTTTTTTTTAAGGGGTTTCTTTCTTTTTTTTTTTGGTTCATCTTTGCTTGGATGGTTTTCTTCTGCTGTGGATGAGAAATGCATGCTTTCCGCATGTAACCTTTATATTATTATTATTATTATAGATGATTATTATGGGATACTTTTGATTTGCTGAGTTCAGTTTACATCCATTCCAAGTTGTATGTCCTTCTCTCTATTTGATGCCCCCCCCCCCCAATAAATAAAACACCATAAACGACTTGTACGTTGTGTTTATTTATAATCATTCATTACTGTGTAATAACCTCAGCTCTGTCTGTCCGTTTCTACTCACTCGTCACTCATTCATTCACTGAACCGCTTAATCCCACCAGGGTCACCGGGAGGATGGAGCCTATCTTAACCGTCTCTGGGTGAAGGCAGAACAGCTCACCAGACCACCATCACAGGGCCAACACACACACACACACACTTGCAGGCACTTAGCCAAATTTGCATGTTTTTGGACTGTGGGAAGAAATCAGAGTACCCAGAGGAAACCCATACAAACACAGGGAGAACATGCAAACTCCACACACACACACGTCTCCGTCTACCCATCAGTCTTTCTTACAACATTAATAAAACTGTTTATTCTTCTCTTGGGGTTCCACCCTTGCAACCGTCTTCATACCAAACCCGTTTTTCTACTTTTTCATCCATCTACCGATCTGTCCTTCCCTGCACACCTTTTTCCTATCCTTCAGCAGAGAGAGAATAGTTAAAAAAGAAAAGAAAACCACTCCCCTTTCCTTTAATAGTGTTGTGATCTGCACCCATAACATCATCAGTTCCGAGGTTCCAGTCGAACTGGTTTTCTGTTGGTTTATCGACTGTTTCGTGTTTCAATCATGAAGTTGTTCTGATTTCATGTGTGGACATGAATCCATGAAGGGGCTTCAATATAAAAAACAACCACATGGATCTTCCACACGTTTAATGTGTCAACACACCCACGACTCACGTGCACAGAGTGGTTATATACATAATAAAAGAAAACAACAAAAACAAACATCTGCACAGGTTCATCTCAGGTTCTCTCTCTCACACACCCACAGGTTAGAGGTACAAGCCTTCCGGAGTTCCCTCTTGTTTCTTATACAACACATTCTCTTTAGACTTCTTAAAATCTTCATTAGTGACTTTCATCCTGCGCTCACGGAGCGCCATCAGACCGGCCTCAGTGCAGATCGCCTAACACACACACACACACACACACACACACAGAAAAGAGATCAACATTAACAACTCAGCATCTATGAGACTACAGCGTTCATGTTCACGTGCAGGTGTTGTGGTTTTGTTCTGCCCTCTAGTGGACAAAAAGTTGACTGAAATACTGATATGTCTCTCGCAGACACGCCCACGCAAGCACACACACCTTGATGTCTGCTCCAGAGAGATCATCTTTCGCCAATATGAGGTCATCGTGAGTAACATCATCAGCCAGAGTCATCCGGCTCGTGTGAATCTGGAAAATCCTTTTCTTGGTCTTCTCGTCCGGCAGAGGAAACTCAATCTTACGGTCGATCCGCCCTGAAATCAACAAAAATTACTAACCACACTACACTTCACACGGCCTGTACAACAACACAACCTAAAAACTACATTCATTCATTCATTCATTTATTCTCTGAGCCGCTTAATCCTCATTAGAGCCGCGGGGAGGCTGGAGCCCATCTCAGTCGACTCTGGGCAAGGCAGGGTACACCCTGAACACACACACACCTAGGGGCGATTCGGAACAGCCAATCAGACTACTGTGCATGTCTTTGGACTGTGGGAGGAAACCACAGTACCCAGAGGAAACCCATGCAAGCACGTGGAGAACATGCAAACCACATAGAAACCCCCGAGCCAACGAATCGAACCCGGGACCTTCTTGCTGTGAGGCAAAAGTGCAACCAATGTGCCACTGCGCCGCCCCATTAACAAACCAACAATAAAACTATATTATAAAATATAAATACAGGATACTCCGTTCAGAGTCGGCTGTATAAACTTTACATTTCTTGTTAAACTCTATATTCACATCTCATGGTGTGAAACGCTCACTGGACGTGTATTTAACAGTGATTTTATCATCGGGGTTTTGGCGTGCCGTGTGCCGTCGGTTTCACCTGGTCTGATGAGCGCAGGGTCGAGGGTTTCGATGCGGTTTGTGGCCATGATGACCTTAACATCTCCGCGAGAGTCAAATCCGTCCAGCTGGTTGAGGAGCTCCAGCATCGTCCTCTGGATCTCTCGCTCGCCGCCGGAGTTCGAGTCGTACCTGCAAGAAACGAGGAAATCTGATCATTCGGTCACATGTCCAACGTTCACTCTGTTTTCATCACTTCTTTAATGAATACCATTACTTTATTCTATTTATTTTTATAAATAGAATTAATTTATATTTATTATTACCATTACTTTAATAACACATACTTTTACAATCAGAAAAACAGGACAATTTAATTAAAATGAAATAAATACAAGTAGATAGAATAAAAGTCCCATATCCAGCCGCTCATTAGAAATTTTTACAGAAGAGATATCGTCTTATCATCTCATCTCCTGAACCACTTTATCGTTTGGGTCATTAGGGTGATGGGGAGGCTGGAGCCCCCGAATAGCTCGCCAGACCATTGCAGGGCCAATAGGATAAAGCAGCTCGGCAAATGAATGAATGAATAATATAATTAAACATTTCTGTATGTGAAGCTTTAAGGAACTGATTTACTTTATCTGAATTTTAAATGTCAGTCATATAATTAAAAATAAATGGTGTGTTTATGAGATGCCGTGTATGATATAATTATGCAGTGGCGGTGAACAGATACGGTGCTGTGGTACCGCTTGGTCCCGATGGCGTCGATCTCATCGATGAAGACTATGGAGGGCGCGTGTTCCTCCGCCACCCGGAAAAGCTCACGCACCAGTTTGGGTCCGTCGCCCAGGTACTTCTGGATCAGCTCGGAACCCACCACACGCAGGAACGTCGCTGATGTCTGATTGGCTACCGCTTTGGCCAGAAGGGTTTTTCCTGAAGTGAAGGATTCATCACTTAACCTTTTATTTATTAAAGAACCGACACAGCGACATTTTTATCTGTTTAGTTACAGTGGAACGGTCACGTGACCCGAGGAGTGACTGGGTTCCTGTGATGTAATTGGTATAATTGATATAAACGTTGAGGATTATTGATACAAACCGGTTCCGGGAGGTCCGTACAGAATTACTCCTTTAGGAGGTTTAATGCCCATCTCCTCATAATACTCCGGGTGTGTGAGGGGCAACTCAACTGACTCCTGTACATCAGCACGCAACACACACACACACACACACACACACACACACACACCATGCTGAATTTCCTAGCATTCAGTAGAACAGATAGAAGCTCAGAAGCAGCTCAGGTGAGTGCAGCGAGGTGTTTATGAGGTGTTGCATGGTCTTGCCTTGATCTCCTGGATCTGAGTGTCTAGTCCTCCGATATCAGCGTACGTCTCCTGTGGAGCTTTCTCCACCTTCATCACCGTCACCAGAGGATCAGTATCATCCATCAGCACACCGATTACCGCATGAACCTACACACACACACACACACTTTATATATATATCTATATATCTTAGCAATTGTGTGCTCTGATTGGCTAATCTGCTCCTGAGATTATATACTACAACCTGAACCGTTACCACAGAAAAATAAAATCGCTGAAATGGTCGAGACTCGTTCCAGTTCTTTTTTACTCACTGTTTCTCCAAGACTGTTTCCATGAAAAAGGGTACATCCTGGACAGCTCACCAGGCCATCGCAGGGCAACCCACACACACAACCATTCACACTCACACCCACATCTAGGGGCGATTTAGAACAGCCAATCAGCACACTGGGCATGTTTTCGGACTGTGGGAGGAAACTGGAGTACCCGGAGGAAACCTGCACAAGCATGGAGAACAAGCAAACTCCACACAGAAACACCCCGAGTCCGGGAATCGAACCCCGGACCAGGACCTTCTTGTTGTGAGGTGAATGTGCTAACCACTGCACCACCGTACCGCCCCAGTTTAGATTAATTACACAAATGAAAGTATTTGATACTCAGAATGTATTTTTTAAGAATAAGAGATTTTTCCTAACAAAAGTAACTTTACTGGACGGCAAAAGGAACAGGTCTTCAGCTAATCAACCAGCTCCGTGCCAAGTTTTTGATACAAATACAATAATAATAATACTATATTACTTACATTTAGAGGACAGAATAAAATAGTTATCCCACTCCCTCTGATCGGATATGACCAACAGCCCACCCAGGTAATGCCTCGCAAGCTATGAGATCAGAATAACTGTTATATGTATATATTTATATATTTAGACATAAAATTAGCAATACAGAGAGCTGTAGAAATGTTCGATATACAATAAATAATCCAAAGATAAAGAAAGAGTAGTGAATTAAAGGCCAGGATATTAAACGTGTCTTTAACACAGTCTACTGAATCTCACGACACTCTACTCAATAGAAATGATTTCCCATAAACGCGACAACATTGTGTTCCTGAACTACATGGCTTTAAAGTGTTCCTGTGGGGAATGAGTGATACTCGCTATTTAAAACTATCACGTATAACATCAGCGGCTCCTTCCGGCAACATCAGTCCATGTCCGATTTTGAAGTGCGTGCGAGTGTTACGACTCTAGGCGTGCTCAGAGACATGCTGCCTTTCTGATTGGCTGCTCCAGCCTGGCAGTGACGCGAACTCGTTGGAGTGTCTGGGCTGCGTCACTGTCCCCATTATGGGCCACTGAATACATTAAGGTCCGGTGCTGAGCTGCACCAACAACAAGCGCAGAAATCGTGGAAAACATTTCTTTTTGTTCCTAAACCAGCTGATGACAGGAAAGCCGAGTTGGAAATACGTCAGCTGCAAAAACCTGCTAACTTCTCTCTGGTTTAAACAGGTACCCATTCACGCCCATTTCCTCCTAGTTGTTAGCCATAGTTACTTCTTGAACATTTTTTTTTTAAATCACCTAAAATGCCGCTTGCTGAATAGAACTGTTTGTTTACTTGTGTCCAACGAGTTCATGTCACTTCCAGGGAAAAACGACTACTAACCGTCAGTTCAGCCCCCGCTAGTGATCCACGGGATAAAATCACCCAGTTTTGTTCTTTTTATGGTAATTTATGTTAAAATAAATGTCTGTATCATGTAAACATATTACATATGCACTAATTACACTGTAAGGATGATCAACACCGCTGCTCTTTAATAAAACTGATCTTACGTCACATGCAGCATTATATTCTTAACTGTATTTACTCAGCAGTATTTTCAAGGTATTTATTGGAAAGAATCACTCTACACATCAAGAGTTACATTCCAATAAAAATACAAAAATAACCGACGACACTTGGAGGTTTGTAGACTGTTTACTATGCTGTTGCTATGTGGTATCCAAGCACGTGACCTCTAGCCGAACAATGGCTATTAAAAAGTGACCAATAGAAAGATAGAATAAGAATCCTAGCTGACTGTTGTTGTTGAATATTGTTCTGTCCACCAGAGGGCGCTCAGTGATTTAAAAAATAGTGTTTCAGGCACACAGAGGCTTGAAAAGTATTCAAATGGCTTGAACTTTTCCACAATTTCTCACGTTATGACCATAAACGAAAACGTATTTTATTGGGATTTATGTGATAGACCAACACACTGTCACACAACTGCGAAGTGGAGGGAAAATGATACATGATTTAAACATTTTTATAAATAAAAATCTGAGAAGTGTGGCGTAGATTTGTGTTTAATTCCGCTCTGGGTTTGTCTCTCATATTAAATCCCAATAAAACACCTTTACGTTTGTGGTTGTAAAGCCCTATACGCCCCATGATTGGTTGGTGGTCATATTGAGTGACAAGAAGGGGAGCGTATAAGCCATCACCCCCTTCCTCCCCTGAAAGGATCTCAGCTCGTCGGCGCTGCGGTGTTTTGGTTCTTTACCTTGTGGTTGAGTAAGACGGAGCAGCCCGGCTCCAGCAGGTCTTTATCCACGAAAGACAGGATGCTGACGTAGTGCTCCGAGCCCACAGAGGTGGACACGATGGCGTGATTGTCGTCGATGATCTCCTCCAGAGTGCCCACAGACATCGGAGTCCCCCTCAGGTCATCGACCTTTGACCTCTCCTCCTGTAGACATCATGTTTACTTGTTTTGATGGGACGATGGGAGATGATTACAAACATAAATTAAAATTAAAATACAAATACAGAAAAACCTTGAACCTGTTAAACTCAAGAACTGCTTCTTTCG
>JAQMYF010000017.1:717555-730055 GCA_030014195.1 Neosilurus mollespiculum
AAGGCCACCTCATAGCAAGAACCCCCCCCCCCCCCCCCCACACACACACCATTTCCCAGTGAATTCTGTAGAGTGTGTGTGTTTTATTTCCTGCTTCCTTTAACCTGATTCAGAGTTTCATTTTTCACGTTACAGTCGAGCGATATCAGAAAAAACAAACATCACAACATGATTAGAGAGGATCAGAGATCCAACACCCGGGATCGCCAACTTGTGACGACCGATAACTTGAGCGATAATAAATTACAGCTGCAGCATTTTTTTTTTACCTGCAAAGAGGAAATTAAAAAAAAGAAATAACAAAAAGTATAATAGAATTATTCAGCGAAAGGTTTATTTAAGGTTTCAAAAACCATGTTTTTTCCCCACATTCCTCCTTCCTTCCCTCTCTCCTTCAGGCATGTGTGTGTGTGTGTGTGCACGAGTGTGTGTGATTTAATTATGGGAGTGGACCTGACGGAGCGCTGATGAAACTCTCACCTGAACCTGGGCTCCTGTGCCGTTATCACGCCCACCTCCAGTTCCGACGGCTTGAAATCGATGGACAGCACCGTGGACAAGCAGCTGATTGCCGTCTGTCAATCAAATCACACAGACACGCCGATTTACACTCCGACACGCCTGGTCACGCGGCTACACATCCACTTACATTACAGTTGTGGTTAAAACCCATCAACGGATATTAAGAGACGTGGTGGTCGGATTAGTGGATGAACTGAAATTCTAACTGCTCCATGATCACAGCGAGCTTCACAGCTTTAAAACACACACTGACCCCACCTGACCCTCTTTTTATATCACTTCTTTCTTCCACTATTTCCTGCTTTTGTTTTATATCAGTTCATTTTTTCCTCCTTTCTTCCCCTCTTTCATGCGTTCATTCATTCACGGTTATTTTTCTCTCCAGATACACTTCCTTTATCTTTGATTTTATAGATATAATATTCTATTATATTTCTTTTGATAGTTTTAATTCCTTTAACTCTTCCTGCCTCTGATTTCCAGATCATTCCTCGTCTACCTCTTTACTCCCCCTTTGTTTCCATCGTTTCTCTCCTCCTGTAGCGTTCCTGTCTGTATCTGACCCTTGTTTGTTGTGAGATACAGGTGAAGGTGTACTTGGTGGTTACTGCACCTCGATGGTCTGCTCGAAGGTCCAGTCATATTTCTTCTTGACTTTCTTCTCCAGGAAGCTGATGGCTTCGGTCTGTTTCACTCCAGCGGCTGTGGCCTTAAAACCGCAATAATAACCTGCAGGGTCACATTTATACACCTGCGGCCCCGACTCCTCATCCATACCGATCACAATCATACCTGATACACACACGTGGGAAGGGGGGGGTGAGGAGAGGGCGGGAGAGAGAGAACTAAGTTCAGTAAACAAAATAAATTCAATAATGATTTAACATTGTTTATTATATAATAAAATGTATTGTTTAAATTTGAATAAATACAATTAACTAGATAGATGATGAAGATGATGATGATGATGGTGATGACGATAATGGTGGTGATGATGACGATGATGATAGTGATGGTGATGATAGTGATGGTGATGATGAAGGTGATGACGATGGTAATGATGACAATGGTGGTGATGAGGATGGTGATGACGATGACAATGGTGGTGATGAGGATGGTGATGGTGATGATGACGGTGATGATGATGACGACGACGAGGGTGGTGATGATGGTGATGGCGGTGATGATGAGGATGACGGTGATGACGATGGTGGTGGTGATGATGATGATGACGATGGTGGTGGTGATGATGACGGTGGTGATGAGGATGGTGATGGTGGTGATGATGACGGTGATGACGATGGTGGTGGTGATGATGACGATGACGACGGTGATGATGAGGATGACGGTGATGACGATGGTGGTGGTGATGATGATGACGACGATGGTGGTGGTGATGATGACGGTGGTGATGAGGATGGTGATGGTGGTGATGATGACGATGGTGGTGGTGAACTAATATGACTCACAGCAGCCGAGTGGTCTCATCTCAGCGTTCTGTGTGTAAACTTGAGAAATGTCAGCGATCCTCTTACACAGCATATCCACTGGAATCTCATAACCGTATTTATACATCCAATTCGCTGCTTCGTAACGCGCTCTCTGTACCTGAGACCTGCTGTCAGCTACACACACACACACACACACACACACAACAATCCCTGATTATTAATAAAAATCTTTATTATTTATTGAGTTGAATATGAAATCTTTATACCTGTCATGCCGGACATCACACAGCCGATGTTGTCTGTGATGCGGAACAGGTGAGTGACTGTAGAGGCATCCAGGAGCTTGTCCTGATATTATTAATATTATTATTATTATTATTATTATTATTATTATACAGAAGATGTGTATTATATAAACTTACTGGAACTTTTTTCTGCGTGACGACGACGGCGCAGTCTTTCCCTCGCACCGCCACTGATGTCAGCCCGCCCTGATTAATAGCCTTAAATGCATATTCTGTTAAAACATATATAAAATAAAAGTCTCTTTTCAGACTGACTCCATGTTTACATGAACAGGTAAAAAGTCACTCATGTTGCTTGTAGTTTGTCTCTGGTGGACGTGTAACACGTGTAACCATCAGTGTGTAACACGTGTAACCATACAGCACTGTATACCATATAAAAGTATTTGCGCCCCTTCTAATGATTCCGTCCAGGTGTTTCAGCCTCACCTGTTACCAACACGTGCATAAATTCCAAGACATTACCAGCTGATCTCCATAAACAGTCTGTGGCAGTGGAATGAGTCATTCAGGAGTTCACTGACTTTAAACATGGCACTGAGACGTTGGAACTTCAGCCCTGACCAACTGTAAAACCTGCTGTTTTGAAATGGAAACATCAACGAGCAACAAAAGCTCAGTACTAGACCATGTAAACCCACAGAGTATGGAAGTAAAATAGTGCCAAATGCCCTCAATGCAAAATGTTGTGTTGAATCACATGAAGTTCAGAAAAACATGTAACATTACAAAGCTGGAATTTTCCGTCAATCCAATTTGTTACAAAAAAAAATATCCGACAGCATTAAAAAAAATCCATGGTTCAAAATTTAAAACACAAAAATCCACTTTCCTAAAATCCAGTTCCAAACCACTCAGGTGTGAAAATACCATGTTTATTATTCTGTGGGTAATATCAACATTCAACCCAAACTGAATCAAAAACCCAGTGCTCTTGCTGAGTTCCTGGATATGAAGATCTGAATCCAGTACTTCTGGCACTGTTCTACTTTCATGCCAGAACACAGGCCACCAAGTACTGAGGTGCATAGTGTGTAAAAATCACCTTTGCTCCATATATCGCCTACACAGAGTTCCAAACTGCCTCAGGACTCAACATCAACTCAAGAACTGTGGATCAAAATCATGAAATGTTTCATGATTGAGAGGTTGATCACAAGCCTAAGATCACTATGTACAACACTGAGTGTGTCCTAAAGTGTGTAAAACACTAACATGTGACAGTCTGATGGAAGGTCCTGTGTTTGGTGGATGCCAGGAGACCACTACATACTGAGACTCCTACAGTGGCAAGGGTGGCAGAGGACAAATAATGACCTGAGGCCCCCGCAACCCGACCCCGGATTAAGCAGAAGAAGATGAAGATTCTCCAACAGTTCTGGCCCCTATTTTTTTAAGTCACTTTTAATTCCCACCTGTCAAATATTGCCTCCCTATCATACCACATTCACCAACAAATAGGGAGGGGCTTAAGCACGCACATGCCAAGTCCGTAAAACATGACGATGACACCCGCCTCTTCATGAGCTGCTGCTCATGAGTATCTGGGGTGAGTTAACACACTCGGAGGGAACGTGATTTCCGTCCCCTCGGCTGATGATCGCTGTGAGTGACAGGGAAGTGAGAGTACGACTCCCAGTGACATCAACCTGGATTCGAACCTGCCCAGGTTTTTGGATCATTAAGTCCAACAAGCATGTGATGTATGTGAGGATCAGGTGTCCAGATACTTTTAGCCATAGGGCATGTATATTGTACAATATCCTTCTTTTAATTCTGACGTCATTCCTCCAGGCCACGCCCCCAGTAACTTAAATTGGGATTGCAACAAGCTTCTATAAACACCAGACGAATTTAAACTCCTGCCTATAAAATACACACCATTTAATTAAATTAATATTAAGATAATATTTCCTATAACATGAAGATGTGTGTTTGTGATTGATATATTTAAAGCTGACCAATCAAATCATACTAGAGTATAATTAATTTCACGTTAAGTTAAAATTTTATTCTAATTCAGGGTCTTTGAAACATAGTGCTCCACTTTATTAAATTTGATTAACTCTACTTCTGTATAACATTTTTCACTCTACATGCAAACTGAACGCAATAACAATAATAATAACAATGGCTAGCTCGTTAGCATGCTGTAGCACAGCATCTCAGTTTATGAATGAAAAAACAAACAGAACATGTACAATATTCCTCTTTCTCTACTCACCCACTTGGTAAAGTCTTCCCTCAGGAGAGAAAATAGTAATATGGCGATCAAACCCGGCGCTCGATCCGCGCGACATCTTTACTAAATATGAAATCTTACTAAAATAAAATGCTCTGTAGCGGTGACATGCAGAATTTAACTCTGACCCGGAAGTACTCCTCGATTGCGCTACCGGGTCATCCGTGTCACGTGACCGCTGAAAGCCATTTCTTTTTCAGTAAAGCTAAAGATGGGAATAAAAGCACAGAGGAAGGTATTTTAAACATGTGCATAAATAAAGATGCTACAGATTAAACATATTTATTTTCTCTTTTAAAAGTTTAATTTGCCCATTAGATGTAATGTATATAATAATCAATGATTAAAAGAGCAGTGAAACTTTTCCTTATTCAGTTCATATTTAAGGTGAAATACAAAAACAACAACCACCCTGGGGTTATTAATTCTATTTCTTTCTGTCAGTGGTTAAGGCTCTGGATTACTGACCTGAAGGTTGGGGGTTCGAGTCCCTGTACCACCCTGTTGCAGCCCCTGTTGGGTCCTTGAGCGAGGCCCTTCACCTTAAGTGCTCGGCTGTGTAAAGGTTATGAATGAAAGTCGCTCTGGGTAACGGTGTCTGCCAAAGTGCTGGAAATGTAATATCAATTGTACACCAAATGATGTTATGGTCACCTTCGGTAAGCCAGTCGTTTTATGGCTCTCAGTCTTAAGTACAGAAGCATCAGTTAGATCGAGTTTGTGTTGGGTATTTTACCTGCCTGATTCCAATCCAAGTGACTTGAATTATTACCTTTAATGACTCAAATAGGAAACGTAAAGTCAAGATTGTAGACATCAGTTCATGGCCTGCTTGTATGTTTAACCTTGTCAGGTAGCATTAAAAGGAAAATATTTGATTGTCATATTCAAAATGTCATGAAAATATTCAATATGTTCGTTATCGTTCGTGTGTGTTTCTTGTCTGTTTTTCGTTCAGTGGATGCACTCCTTGTTAGAATGGGTCCAATCAGTCCAGCGGATAGTTTTGTGAGTGTACAAAACATGGATCGGACTCCACCAGGCAAAGGCATTCACTGGTTGTATGGTTGTTGTGTGTCCCGCATGTGTCCCTTGTCCTGTTGGTTCGCATTCATGATGTCCAATGGACCTGATCACACGGGCCGGGCTACTACCTGAACACATGTTTAGTGAACAATTACTGACCAGGAACGCATGGGAACTGGTGAATTATGGATGTGTAACAGGGTCCACAGGACAAATCTGATGACCTCAGAATAAATACAGTATAACTACTGTACATGTAACGGGTTTTAACCGGGTCCAAAACCGACATCATTGTACAATGGGGCAGCGGTAGCCTAATGGTTAGAGAAGCAGCTTTGGGACCAAAAGGTTGCTGGGTCGATTTCTGAACCAGCAGGAAAAATGTCTGGCAGTGGGGTAGTGAGTTGCACCTTCCCTTCCTCCACCTTCATGGCTAAAGTGCCCTTGACCAAGGCAGCTAACCCCCAGCTGCTCTCCAGGTGCCCCAGTGTGTGTGGCAGCCCACTGCTCTGAGTGTGTGTGTGTGCGCTTACTGTTTACACGTGTGTGTGCTCACTTTGGATGGATTAAATGCAGAGGCAAAGTATGACTGTTTTGAGGTAATCCTATAGTGCAGGAAACATCACATCAAAGATTCTCAAGGATTTTCAAGCTTCGTAGAGTAGTTCTGTAACCCTCAGTGTAAGTCCTGAAACCTAAGAACAAGGTTTGATGGTTTAAAAACAATGGTTATTTTAGCCAGTCTAAATCTGAAACACAAAAATAAAAACATAACATATATTTAGTAATTTGAAAAGGAAACACCATGTAGGAAACCGCTACGCTTTTGGGACAGTGCATCAGATTTATGGTTTTTATTTATGGTTTGCTATATCCAAGAATTAAAGAAAAATACACGATTTAAACATATTCAAGAGTAAATTGTATAAGGGCCACATTAAAGCTTATTATGGCCTTCAGACAGTTGAATGTTGCCCAAGTGTAGCCAGTGCTCATTCATATTCATAACTGTGGGTTAACATTCAGGTCTACGTACATTATGCCTGAGGAGGAGTTGTGGCTTTTATGACAAATTCAGATGACTTTTCCATAATCATCCCAGTCCATGGTTTGGTTTACGTGGGCCAGATAAATGGCAAGTGTGATATTCAGGCTTTCTTATTTTAGCCAAACATCTGGACAGAGCAGAAGCAAATTAAAGATAAAGCAGGAGAATCATGAAGGTCTATTTTAATAAAGATCACACCAATGACATACTGTCAGTAACCACAACCAGATCGTTATCCAGTTATTTGAACGAGAAATTGACCTTCAGGATGACTGGTGATAACGTTAAAACCGTAGGATGCTCATCTTAGTAGCCTTCATGGCAATGAAAAGATGCTGCTAGACTTCATTTAAAGTATAATTAAACTTATAACGCAGGCATGGTCACTTTAATAAAGTTTTAATAGCTTTCTAATATGGATCTACGAAACCACACTGAAAGGGAAAACCTTTATTCTGGGTTACTGGATTTAACTTTTTTTTTTTCTACACCTCATGATATTTGTAATTTGTTTCAAAAATGTCCCATATGTATCTAATGTTTGTATAGGAGTTTATTTCTGGGTCTAAATGTTTTGCTTTCCCAAGCCCACAATGTCCATTTCATCCAAAAAAAAAAAAAAAAAGCCCTGGAATAAAGATTCATCAGACCACAGTACATGTTTCCACTGTGTGATGGTCCCAGATGTCTCCGAGCCCAGAGAAGTCAGAGTACAGGATACAGTTAATATAAAGTTTCCTTTTCCACAGTAAAGTTCGAATATACAAAGTTAGTGGATGTAACTTTGTACTGAAGAGCTGAATAAAGGTTAATAAAGTAATGTGGCCCGTGCGGTTATATCAGCTGGAGATGAATTACGGTTCATGATGCAGTGCCTTCTGAGGGATCGGAGCTCACAGGGATTCAGCTCATTCCTCCAAATCCCTCCAGACCACTTTAACAGTATAATGATATTATACAAAGACGAGGCCTTCTCGGGTACTGCTTTATGTACTGAACCTGTTTCACATCACATTACTTTACAGTTTCATCTCAATACTAGCCCTGAATTGTCCTGTTTGGAATGTGAAGCAGGTCTGAAACTAGATGTTGACCAGTAAATCATGAAATACCTTCATTCTTCTGTGATTCTGAGATTTCTTACCAACTTTTTCTAATTTAAGGTTTACATTTACATTTACAGAGCGATTTTTACACCTTTTACGCCTTGCTCAAGGTCCAACAGTGGCAGCCTGGTGGTACTGGGACTTGAACCCCTGACCTTTGGATCAGTAAGCCAGAGCCTTAACCCCCTGAGCCACCCGTGCCCAGGTTGTATGTGAAAGTATAAAACAGTGTAGTCATATCTCATGCACAGTTTTGGTTTGGTTTTTTCCCAGGAGGAACTTTATTGGTGCTGATCTCCAGTCTGCCTCGAGTTCTCAGAATTCTGATGGAAAAAACATTTGGTGAATGGAAACTGTGACCAGTTAGTCACATTAGAGTTTTTAATCGAACTTTCTACACAGAGGAAGTAACCTGGAGATGTGATTTAGAATGGGGGGAAATATGTTTATGTTTAAAATTTCTGTACGCATGAGTGTTGCAGTGATGTGATGATACACTAACACTCCATAAACATCGAACGTTATCCAATAGATCAGCTGATGCAAGTCAAGTAAGATGAACAAACCCAACCTCACTGATTACATTTATCAGCAGTCATTGATATCCTTTTCTCAGAAGTCAGTGTCCTTCTGAAATTCTGAGAACGCAGGTCTAGGGTGTGTGCATAAATTTGCATGAAATTACCTCTGTATTTTAATTTTATTTTACATACATTTACTTTTGTCAAAATGCGAACTAGTTCCTGTGTAGTGACTGTTTTAAAATCCACGACTTCAACATGAAAGAATAAATAGTAAATTCCACAAGCAGCAAACACACAGAGGTTTTTTTTTTTTTAAACGACACCCACCACACTGTGGTAAAGAAATCCCCTCTTTACCCAAACCACGCTTCACAGAGCTCAGACGTGGGCGTCTTTCAGAGTTAACTTCCTGCGCTACATCTGGAACAGAGCAGACTCAACTAGACTGAGGGGTCTGGTGGTCGACTGAAACAAAAACTGCATAAAAATAAAATTAGAACAAGGGTCGTTGGCTTTCTGAAGAGGCGTCATGAATGTCAGCACAGCCAGCGGGAACAGCACACTGCAGCAGTGTAGAGAGGCGTTAATCATGTTTTTAATGCAGATGATATAAATGTCATGAAAAACTGAGCCATGCGGTGGATATACAAGGTCTGGTGTAAATGTCAAGATATTGAATGGTCAAGAGAAAAAAATAAAGGAGTCGCACTTTCTGTAGATGGGACACAGAGAGATGTGAGCCTAGGGTCACAGGGTGAGGGCGGGGAACACCCTGAACAGCTCGGCAGTCCATCACAGGGCCAACACACACACACAACTATTCACACTCACACCTAGGGGCAATTGGAATGACCATTTAGCCTCATGTGCATGTCTTTGGACTGTGGGTGGAAACCAGAGTACCCAGAGGAAACCAACACAAGCACAGGGAGAACATGCAAACTTCACACAGAGACACCCTCGCCGAGCCCGGGGCTTGAACTCGGGACCTTCTTGCCGTGAGGCGGACGTTCTAACCGATACACCACCGTGCTGCTTGTACCCTAATCAGCAATATTTAAAATACAATATAAACAAATAAAAAACTGTATTACATCATGATAAAATAAATAAATATGAAACATTTAGTAAATATTTCACTGTGCTGCACTAGGCTGGATTATTTTATATATTTAATTACGGCTATTTGAGTTCATGATACAAAAAAAACATAGTTTTGTTTATTGACCTAAACATAAAAGTTGCTGTTTTTGGTCTGTTTAGATTTTTAAAAAAATCCCCAGATACAAATAAAGTGTTCTCTCTCTCTCTCTCACACACACACACACACACACACACTCACTCTTCTCTTACTTATCTTTTAGGGAAATGAAGTTCCCAGATAAAGCTGATGTTTGATTCGTGACTCATAGATAAAGAAAAGTCGTAAACTCGAAGATACAAAACCAAAAGTTTCAGAGGTGTTTTAGAAATCTGACCTGAAACAGACCTGCATGTCTGCACATGCTGCATGTGTGTGCGTGTGTGTGTGTGTGTGTGTGTGTGTGTGTGTGTGTGTGTGTTTTCTTTCTTTTGCTTGTCATAATAAATTACAACAGTCGTGTTGTAACAGATGTTGGTAGGTTTATATTATATCGTGTGTACAAATATATATTCATATAAAATACATTTATACTTTAATCAAATTTAAACAGGGTGTTTCAGGAAAGACATTACAGGTGAATAATATTTTATAAAAATAAATAAATAAATAAACAAACAGATTAATAATAATAATAATAATAATAATAATAATAATAATAATGTGGCACAGTGGTGTAGTGGTTAGCATGTCTGTCTCACAGTACGAAGGTCCTGGGTTCGAGTCCTCCCCATTTCCTCTGGGTACTCTGGTTTCTTCCTACAGTTAAAATACATGTACATTACGCTAATTGGATATTCTCACTTGCCCCAGGTGTGAGTGTGAGAGTTAGAGTATGTTGACCCTACGATGGTCCAGTGAGGTGTTCAGGGTGTACCCTGCTTTCGCTCAGAGTCAGCAAAGGAACAGGCTTTAGTCTCCCTGTGACCCTGGAATGATTTAGGAATAAATCTATATTTATGTGTGGTAGTTTCTCGCCTTAAGAAAATTTCGCCATAAAAATAGATATTTTCTGTTCGTCAGCTCTGTGTGAAAAGGGTCGATGACTCATCATCATGTTCTCCATGTAGGGAACGTTTCTCATGTCGTCCACAAAAAGGAGGACGAAAGGCTACGCCAAAAATAAACACAGCAGCTAAAGGATACGTCAGAACCAGCCAGGATTGGGGAAGTGAGGGAAATACTGGGGAAGATTCCCTGCTCTATTCCACTGAACTACAACCCCACCCTGGGAATGTCGTCAATCCTACATCCTGGATAAAACCAAACGGCCGTCGAAATAACGAAAGAGTGGTGAGAGTCACCGGCGCAAATGATGATAGTAGCTCTTCATCTGCAGGTTGTGTCAGAATAAAATACCAGAGTTATTTAAAAGAGTGATAAAAGATAAGCGTTTATTATATTATGGATTCCTTTTCATTTATATGGAGCGATTTCTATAATGAGTGACCGGAGAAGAAATATTTATTCTTTAATCAAGAAAAATATGCATCATGATTTCAGATCAGGGCGGTGTAGTGGTTAGCACGTCCGCCTCGCAGCAAGAAGGTCCTGGGTTCGAGACCCGGGCTCAGCGAGGGCGATTCTGTGTAAAGTTTGCATGTTCTCCCTGTGCGTGTGTGAGTTTTCCTTCTCCCACAGTCCAAAGACATGCACATTATGCTAATTAACAGTTCCACACTGTCCTAGGTGTGAGTGTGAATTGTTCAGGGTGCACCCCTCTTTTGCCCAGAGTTGGCTGAGATAGGCTCTGCCTCCCTGTGACTATAGTAGGATTAAGTGGTTTTGAAAATGAAAGAATGAATGAATGAAGTCTCCATGATGGTGTTTATTTATTTGATGTCTGAATTTTGGTCATTGTAACCCTGTCTTTTATGTTTAAAATTAAACAGTGATTCATTTTATCTTCCAGTTTCAGTTTCACTTTAACTAGAACAGAATAAAAATCTCTCTCTCTCTCTGTGTGTGTGTGTGTGTGTGTGTGTGTGGGCCACAGGGCTTAATTAAGGCTTTGAAGTCGTCAGTGAACAGGGTTAGGAATCTCCACGCGCAGTTATTCGTCCTGCTTTTACACAACCAAAATACCCGAACGTGTGCATTTACTTTTTCTCACGTTAATCTTCTCTGTTACACATTAAAGAATGTAAGGATGTCACTTTCTATGATTTACTTTTGATTCTGGAAAGCAGAGATGCTAAAAGAAACATGAGTGTGAAAGTTCGTAAACCCAAAATGAAGACGGAGGCGAGAAGAAGATTTAAAAATGTTTTGCTATTGAAGGTAATCTGATGAGGCACCAAACAGGTGCACGGCGTGATTTCTGCGGGACCTGGAGAAGTCTGTGTAGGTACTTCACTCTGGTAAAAGGTGGTGCGGTCAACTAAGACGTGATTAGGCGACTAATTTCTTTAAAACAAGAGGGAGGGTGTAACGCTCTGCGGGTGGGACGTCCCAGTGTGGCTGCACCTCTTTCGTAGATCATGTGACACACTGGTAAGACATAGTGTGCTTCTCATAAACCTTATTTGTTGTTTCCCCTCTCCTTGAGCCTCACTTGAACCAGAAGTTCTTTTGGTCTGCCATTTCTTATTCCTAGCGAAGGTCAAGGATACACAAGAGCAACCTTCCTGGAAGAGCTGCACGCTAGTTTATATATAACCCCTTTAATGACATCGGACACTTTTATGCAGCAGGTCCAGCTGCGCCGCTGTCATCAGCAGCGGAAGTTGTGTGATGGTTCAGAGGAAACAGCGTCTCATTTCTCTTTAAACACATTTCCGCAATTCCGCGCTACTCACATCATTTCCTCAAATCTCTCCATGTAGGAGGAAGCAAAACGCAGGGATGAGATGCATGTGAGGGAAATGAAGATGCATTTTAAGGGTTTCGAGAAGCACCCAAAAGAACAAAAAGACAGAGAGGACACGGAGTCTGGTCTGGTTCACCCTGAACAGCTCGCCAGGCCGACACACATACAACCATTCACACTCACTCTCACTCCTAGGGGTGATTTGGAACAGCCAATTAGCCTGCTGTGCATGTTTTTGGACTTTGGGAGGAAACCAGAGTACCTGGAGGAAAGCCACACAGGCACGGGGTGAACATGCAACCTCCAGACAGAAACACCCCGAGCCT
>JAQMYF010000017.1:743894-755334 GCA_030014195.1 Neosilurus mollespiculum
GATGGGAGGGACAGTGATTTGCACTTAACTTGAGAGTTTTTGCTCAGCCTATATAAGGCTGGAACTTTCCACCAGAATTTCTAACTGACGAAGCTTTTTGGATTTAAAGCGAAATGTCTTCAAAAACCACAAAAAGAAGTCCAGTCAAGCTTTTTAGGATTATGAAAAGATTTAATTACTTTACAAAATAATTAAGCTTCTACTTTTGCTAACAGTCGGGTAGGAACAGAGGGGTAGGAACAAAGACGTGGTGTTCGCCCTACTGTTTTTGAACATGTAATACTTGTTGTTTAACAGTGTATCATTTTTATTTGTATTTTTTGGTCAGATGCAAATATTTTCGCCGCTGACGTTTTGTCTGCTTCTGATGCTTCGCGTTTCCAGTTATTACCCTTGTAAAATTTTGTGTGCGGTCGTAAATGCAGGATATTTAGACAAGGCAGTAATGAGCTGCTCTTCCACGCTGATGTGCGCGGAGTCATTAAACTCCTGACAGAAAATATTTCATCGCTCATTGCCACTCATTACTTCCTGCATGGACGCAGCTTTAAAGCAGTCAGGTGACCACCATGGCACACTTCAGTGTCTTAAACTATTCACACACATCAATGTTTTATTCCTAAAAATACACAAGACAGACTCTGGAGGGTGCCAGTCCAGTGACAGCAAGGGAATTAAAAATACTCCTGTGATATGTGCATTTTATTGGTTATAATAAAATTTATTATAAAGCATACATGGGGTCAGCCTACCCCCAGTAGGTTCATATGGGGCTTTGCATCAATCAAAACCATCTATTCATTATCTATACAACATATTTGTCAGGGTCACAGGGAAGCTGGAGCCAATCCCTGCTGACTTCAGGTGAGAGGCGGGGTTACACACCCATCTACTACAGGACTAACACAAACATAAACAAGCATTTACGCTCACTCGTGTTACACTTTGCTGTTATGAATTCATTCATTTATTTAATCATTATTCCTAATAGGGTCACTAGGAGGCTGTACTGCGTTCTCTCAGGGCTGCACCACTGAAACCGGGACACTGGGTACATGAGAATGCAGAAGAAAAGCGAGGTGAGTGAAGCTCCTCGTGTTCACCTCTCACCTGTCAGGTTTCATTAATCCAGGCAGTTGTTATCGTCTCTTCTACCTGTTAAAGATATTCTTCCTATTAAACAGTGTTCTGACTCCTATAATACTCTGGAGTGAAATAGCTTCACCACTCTAAATGGTTCTCCGACTGGTTTTTCATGTTTCTAAAGAGCACGTCACACACACAAAGAAATTCCTCCAGAACGCTATCAGTTTGACTGATCCTGCGCTCAGACGACGTTACTGTCAGGAACCTCCTGATTTAAATTTGTACCATGGGCTCTTATTTCTGCCTCTACGTGCTGGGAGTTGCTCTGATGTCGAGGACGTTGGTACTCTGTGATGATATGCCGTCGCTCTGTGGAGCGTATTTACCTGGAGATATCATCATCGGGATTCTGAACTCCGTTCACTCAGAGTTTACAAAGTTTTACGCCTCAAACCGTCCACAAGCGCCATGTCAAACGTGAGTACAATGAGTGGTACTTATTATTTTATTATGGTGTTAAAACTGTACGAGAAATGATTCAACAGACTCTATTTCCAAATCCTCTCACTGTATTTCTTCCTCTCGTCTGTTTCAGGTTTGATCTCGTATCTTTTGTACAATCTTTGGCGACAATCCAAACCATCGAAACCATAAATAACTCTTCCTTTCTGCCCGGAATCCAGCTCGGGTATCTGATGTGTGATCCGTGCGCGTGTGCGTCCAAAGCCTTGCATTGCGTGGAGCACATGCTCGCAGTGAACGGGTCACTTCCTGTTCTCTCTGATTACTCAAACTTCACTTCCCATGTCAAAGCATTTTTGGGAGGAAGATACTCTGAAGTATCCATTCCTGTAGCCAAACTGCTCAGTCTCTACATGATCCCTCAGGTAATAAAGAACACCTGGGGAGTTTGTCATCAATATATAAGAGGTATTCAAGGCCGGCATAGTGGTTAGCACATCTGCCTCTCAGCAAAGAGGTCCTGGGTCCGATTCTGTGTGGAGAAGTACCTCCAAGTACTCCGGTTTCCTCCAACAATCCAAATACATGCACATACGGCTAATCGGCTGTTCCAGATTGACTGTAGGTGTGGATTTGAGTGGGAATGGTTGCTTGTGTGTTGTTCTATGATGGTCTGGCGAGCTGTTCAAGGTGTCCTCCCTCACCCAGTGTTGGCTGAGATAGGTTCCAGCCTCCACGCGACCCTTGTAGGAGGATTAAGCATTTCAGCAAATGGATGAGAGTGAGGGAGTGAGGGAGATGTTCAAACTTGATTCATAATAAAAGTCAGTATTATTACCTTCATCAGGGAGGTTATGTTGTACCTGTGTGAAAGCAGGATTAGACAAAAAAAAAAAAAAGATCTACCAGAGGCGGAGCTTTGGAAGAGGAAGAGTCCGTTAGATTTTGGATCTGGGTATTTTATAAAGGATTCTTTAACAATGTATGGGAGGATTATTTTTGGAAGTGTGGTATTACAGCAGGCTCAGTACTTTCTGTTATTTTTTTCCCCGGCTTGGCGGAGGTTTGCAGTCTTTTGAGTGCTCTTGTTGTTTATTCTGTTCGGAAATTTATTTCATTAATTTTGAGGGTGGAGCCTATCTTTGCTGTGGCAACACACACAACCATTCACAGTCATACTCACATCTAGGAGTAATCGGCCTGATGTGCATGTCTTTGAACTGTGGGAGAAAACTGGAGTATCCGGAGGAAACCCACACAAGCACAGGGCGAACATGCAAACTCCACACAGAAACACCCTCACCAAGCTCACACCTTGAATCCAGGACCTTGTTGCTGAGGGGTGGACGTGCAAACCACTACTCCACCTTGCCTGTTTTCCTGGAAATTACATTTTTTGGCAAATTGCAGGGGTGGAAGAAAAAAAATCAGTTTCAGGATTTGCTAGAAAATAAGAACTGTGAATTTAACAGGTCATGAACAGCAATTGGAACTGTTTCCATGAACAGCAATTTCCAGTTTATTTATTTACTTTACCAGTTATGATATTTTTTAATACAAACTGTAATATAAATAACTTTCTAAACCACTTTCACATGATTTTTTTTTTACAGATCAGTTGCACTGCTTCGGCGCCCACGCTAAGTGACAAGCTGCGTTACCCAGCATTCTTTCGTGTCATTCCAAGTGATATATACCAGACACAGGCACTGGCAAAGCTCATGAGACACTTTTCCTGGGATTGGATCGGAGTGGTGACCCAAGACGACGACTACGGCAATGCAGCGCTCGAGAACTTTCTGCTGGCTGCAGACAACGTCAAGGTGTGTGTGGATTACCAGGAAGTGTTATCAACCATCGATAGCTCCAAGCAGAGCATTAAGAGGATAGCTGATCGTATTCGATCCTCTAGTACCAAAGTTGTGCTGCTCATTTTAAAAGCCACGCTGGTGGAGATGCTCTTTAACGAGATGATCACGACGAATACTCGACGCACCTGGATAGCTAGTGATGCCTGGTCCACGACAAGCTCCTTAATGAGGATGAAGGACATAAACAAAGTCGGAGACATCTTGGGCTTTAGTTTCGTCTCTGGAGAAATTCCAGGTTTTAAAGACTACCTCCAGAACCTGAAGCCAAGCTCAGGAGCACAGAACGACTTCATCAGGGAGTACAAGCAAATGAGTTTCTGCACTCATGGTTCTGAGAACACGTCTTCATCTGCTTGTGCTGTGAGCAATTCCCAGGAGATGAATAATGACTTCCTGCTGAAGGCTGTGGATCTCAAGACTGTGTATAATCAGAGAGTTGCAGTCTATGCCATCGCTCATGCCATGAAGAAAATTCTAGAATGTAACTACACTGCCTGTCCTGGAGATGCCAACTTTCCATCAGAGAAGGTAAACTCGAGCTTGAGAATCAGCTGTTACAGTGACCATACTGTGAGATGTGACCAGGAATCTATTTATTTTCCTCAAACTGCATTACACTCTCACTCTCAGACCTATTTTCCAAGCCGCTTCTACTAGGGTCGCGGGGAGACTGGAGCTCATCTGACACTTGGGATACACCCTGAACAACTCACCAGACCATTGTAGGGCAACACACTCCCATACATTCACATTTATACCTTGGGTTAATTTGAAAGAGCTAATTAGTCTACTGCGCATGTCTTTGGACTATAAGAGGAAACTGGAGTACCCGGAGAAAACCCACACAAGCACAAGGAGAACATGCAAACTCCACACAGAAACTAGGCCCCTGTGCTGCCCATATATGTATAAATAGATAAATAAATATGCTATACATATATTTTCTAAATGGGCATGGTAATGTAGTGGTTAGCACGTTCACCTCACATCATGAAGGTCCTGGGGTTGAGTCCCAGGCTCGGTGAGGACGTTTCGGTGTGGTGTTTTGCAGGTTCTCCCTGTGCCTGTGTGGGTTTCCTTCCACAGACCAAACACATGCACATTAGGCTAAATGGCTGTGCCAAATTGCCCCTGGGTGTGAGTGTGAATGGTGTTGTGTGTTTTGGCCCTGCAATGGTCTGGTGAGCTGCTCAGGGTGAACCCAGCCTTTGCACAGTGTTGACAGAGATGGGCTCCAGCCTCCCCGTGACCCTAATGGGATGAAGTGGTTCGGCAAACATGTGAGAGTGTAAATATTTTATTTGCAGTTCCAGAAATGTAACCATGTCTAAGAAGAATCCAGAATTTAACAATGCTGTGGACTGTCGGCTTCATATCCCTTCTTTATTTTTCCCTTCTGCTCTTTCAGCTCGTGGCCATCCTTCAAAAGATAAACTTCACCCTGGACAGCCAGACATATTCCTTTAATAAAAACGGAGACTTTGACAGCGGTTATGATCTCATAATGTGGAAAAATTACAGTGACGTACGAGCCACTGATGTGGTGGGAAAATACCTTATAAACAAAAATGATGTTGAAGTCTACAAGCACAAAATCCCATGGACCAATCACACGGTGAGATTGAATAAATTACTCCCGAGATCTGTTTAAATGTAAAATGAAAACAATGCAATCTGTCATTTTAATTTTAATACGTTATCCTGTAGAATTTGTACACAATAAGGTCCATTCAGATGTTTCGCACAAAATAATCATCATGTTAAAGAAGATTTATATTGTGTTCATATTTACTGATTGGATTCAAATCCTCTGGTTTGCTGTAAAACTCATTTGTTTCTGGAATTTCCGAGAGTAGACCAAAGAAGTATCATCCAGTTCCAAACACCAAAACTACATTGAGTAAAAACAAAAAAAAAAAAACCCTCGAGCAGAGCATCCCTAAATCAATTTTATTGAAGCAATCTGAAGGAGCTGAAGAAATTTGATCTCCCTGAGAACATGAGTTACAGTGTGGAGTGTGGTGGGGGTTGTATGGTGTTGTGGGGATGCTTTTGACTGATGACAGAAAATGTTGATACAGTCCCTTGTCATGGACTTTGGAACATGTTCAAAAATTGTTTTTTATAGGTAATTCTCCATATTGGGTCCATTTCCTAGATCCGTTGTGCAATGCCCTACGATGTCCTACGACTGTGGATGGACACATCCATACATGGACATACACGTTTCATACGCGTTTTTGGGTCACCTGATGCATTTACAATTGCATGGTTTTCTTACAGAAACCCCCATGAGATTACAGCACATATCTACATTTTTGAAAGCAAAGACGCAACTTTCAAATCCACCTGTTTTTGAAAGGTGGTTTACATCCATTTTGTATTTGGGACTCCTTTGGCTGTTTTGAATAATACCTTTGGTGTTATGTAAATACAGACAGCTGAGAACATTTTAACCAGATAAAATCTCTCTTTTTGCATTTAGGTGCCCTTTTCTAGATGTTCAGAGACTTGTCCCCTGGGGAAAATGAAGAGTGTGTCCAATATTTCCTGTTGCTATACCTGTATCAACTGTACTGAAGGATACTTCTCTAACTCGACGGGTGAGTTGTGTGAACATGGCTTGAGGTTTGACTTTGAAAAGATTCTGAGTCCCAATCGTATTGTAATTAAATCACATCACAGACCGTAGGATAGGAATCACAGTCACCAACACTAACTAATTATAATTTTCAGTAAAAGAAATTAAACTAAAAATATGTAAAAGAAATAAAATAAAAATAATATGTTATTCTTTTATCTCTTGGAAATAAAATGGAATCGGCCACAAAATCTTTTTGAAACCATTTGTTTCCTTCTGTGTGTGTGCTAACGTCCCCTGCACCGGGTGACATGATACAAGTAAACATCACCATTTTGAGGCGAGTGAGCACAGAACACTTGATCTCAGACTTTTCCACTTTCTACGGATCGGTGTTGCTCTGCCAAGTTATCGTACACACACAAGATCACTCCTCCAGTCATGCCGTCTCAATCTCTCAGTCACTAATTTGCCGCTTAATCCTTCAAGGGTCACAGGGAGGCTGGAACCTATCGCAGCTGACACTGGTCAAAAGCTGGGTGCACCCTGAACAGCTCACCTGACCATCACAGGGCAACACACACAACCATTCACACTCACATCTAGGGGCAATTTGGAACAGCCACTTAACCTAATGTGCATGTCTTTGGACTGTGGGAGGAAACCGGAGTACCCAGAAGAAACCCATTCAGGCACAGGAAGAACATGCGACATGTGTTCACCAGAAACACCCTAGTCGATCCTGAGGTTCCTCAAACCCAGGACCTTCTTGCTGGAGGCAGACGTGCTAGCTACTAGGCCACATGCTATCACATGGTCTCTTTAATGTTATTGTTATTGTAAACAGATTAGGAACCAAAACAAGATGTAGAACAGGGGAATAAGAGATACTAAGCCTGTGAGCTGGGGTGGTTTCAGCAGGAAATCTTTATATTCATCCAAGATGATCTGATAATGGAAGACAAAACACAGACAGATATTCACTAGTGAATGGACGACTTTAATGTTCTATTTCTGTTTTCTCTCCTCAGATCAAGACGCTTGTCAGAAATGTCCAGATGGTTTTTCTTCTCTTCCGGGTTCATCAGAATGTCAGAACTGGAACATTTGGTACTTGAAGTGGTCGGATCCATATTCCATCGTGGTGCTGATTGGAACAGGAATTGGCGTCCTGCTCCTGATCTTCTCGTTCATCTATTTCATTTTATACCGAAACAATCCCATCATCAAAGACACTCTCATATATTCCTGTATTATGAAGTTTGGTCTCCTGGTGAGTTTTGGAGGCGTCATCCTTTTTTTAGGCAGACCATGCTCTGATCACTGCATGGCCCAACAGGCCATGTATGGCCTTGGATTCACATTGTGTGTGTCCTGCATTCTGATGAAAGCTTTTCGGACCTTTAAAGCCTACATGGCATCCGATCCAAACACTCAGCACAAGTTGGATAAGATCGATAAACCGTATGTCATCATAAGCCTCTTGACTGCTCTTCAGGGTCTAGTTTTTATCTTCTGGTTTGTATTTGACCGTCCAGGTGTCCAGGAGACAAAATCAAACACTCAGCAACTTACCATGAACTGTCTGTGCACCCAAGGTGAGTCCATGGTAAGTTTTGGGGTGATGCATTCATACATCACAGTTCTAGCAGTGATCTGTTTCCTGTTGGCCTTTAAAGGCAAAGATGATGAGACCGAGCCTATCGTCTTCAGCATGCTCATCCATCTGTTTGCTTGGCTTTGCTTCATTCCAGTCTTTATTACCCAACAGGAACTGCGGTCTATTATCCAGATCTCGGCCATAATGGTGTCTAATTATGGAGTCATCTTCTGCCACTTTACCCCAAAGTGGTTTAAAATTATCTCAGAAAAAATGGAGAACAATAATAATAATAGACTAAGTGTCACCAGCGGGCGATTGACAGAAACCATTTCAGATTCAGCACTCGGTTCTTCTTACATAGGAAGCTCGATAAATTCCTTAACATCAACAAACCCAATGTCTCCAATATCATCAGACCCTGCAGATGCTCACACATCGCTCGGGTGTAATGAACTGAATGCATGTGTCTCAGAGGAGCCAGCACCGTCCGTGACATCACAGGAACCGTTTAGTTTTGCAGACAATGAAGCGTTATATTCTGATATTGTACTAAATTTAGATAGCTCAGAGGAACCAGTGTCAGGAACAAGATCAACAGTATCAAGCACTAGAGACAGTGATGTGTCCTGCTGGGATAACGAACTAAATCAATACAGCAACGAGAACTCGACAAGAACAAGGACAAACACAGCTCAGGTTTCTACCGAAGACTTTGAGATGCCTGTCAGGTATCACAGCCAGCACATTGCTTCTGTTAAACATCGGAGAACGAGGAGTTTCTAACCCACCACATGGAAATTCTTCAACAAAACCCATACATCATAAATGCCACCTATCCATCAGAGTCATGTTGAAGCTGGAGCCAATCCCAGCTGACTACAGGTGAGAGGGGGTGGAGTTACACCCAGAGCAGGTCACCGGTCTATTACAGGACTAACACAGACACCAGCAACCACACCCACATTCATAGCTCTAGGATATTCTCAGTGGACCGTTCACTTAAAGTAAGTCTTTGGACTGTAGGAGGAAACCGTGAGAGAACCCACATGGAAATACAAGAGAAAGCATGCAAATGGTGCACAGGAAGGGCCTCGTCAGGTACGAGACTTGAGCCCAGAACCCTCACTGTGAGGCGATGCTGCAAAACACTGAACAAAATCTTCAAAGACTTTTTCTACTTTAAAAGAAACTCAACCAGCGTTTCATTCATTCATTTACTGAACCGCTTCATCCTATTAGAATTACAGCCGGAGTCTATATCAGCCGGGGTGCACCCTTAACAGCTTGCCCGGCAATTACAGCGCAACACACACACACACACAACCATTCACACTCATACTTAAAGGCAACTCGCCTATTTACACGTCTTTGGTCTGTGGGCCTCGTCTTTGGTCTGTGGGAGGAAACCCGAGTAGCAAGAAGAAACCCACACATGCACGGGGAAAGCCAGGACCTTCTTGCCATGAGAGGGATTAAGACCTCTGCTTCATCTCAAGCTGTCATTGGTACGTGTGAGATTGTTGGGGTTTGGTCCACGGACCCTTCGCACGTAAGGTGAAGGTTTTATACCTGCATGTCTCATGACTGTGTTCACCAGTTACACATAAACCTCATCAGGTCTCCTATAGGAACTACAACGGGTGGTTTCAGGCATCCACACAGTATTCAACTGCAATGACCTTGAACTTTGACCTATGACCTCCAATGCTAACCAGTTGGTCGCTGAGTTCAAGTTGACATTTTGAACCAAATTTATAAAAAAAATCCCTCAAACCATTCCTGGATTCACAAGCAAGGAATGAACACGAGGCAGCAATGAGCTTGACCTTTAACCTACGACCCCCCTCAAAACTAATCACCTCAACCTTGAGTCACAGTGGACTTTTGTGGAAGGTTTGAGGAAAATCCCTGTCGCAGATTCAAGACACAAGAGAGGAGGCGCACACATAAATAGGGCTCCTAATTAGCCACATGTGCATGTGGAGCTGCTGCGTTAGTTTCAGCGTACTGTAGCAGCTGTGTGGTTAAAATCAATATCAACCCACTTGATTTGATCAGCGTATGTAATATTTTGTTATGCTGTGTTTTTTTATGGATATCTCTTTATTTACAGGTTTAATGTCTTCTGACTTTGTAATTATAATTAAATATGTACAACATAGTATGTAGGGGCGGCACGCTGGTGCAGTGGTTAGCACGTCCGCCTCACAGCAAGAAGGTCCTGGGTTCGAGTCCCAGGCTCGGGGTGTTTCTGTGTGGAGTTTGCATGTTCTCCCTGTGATTATATGGGTTTCCTCCAGGTACTCCAGTTTCCTCCCACAGTCCAAAAACATGCACAGTATGCTGATTGGCTGTTCCAAATCGCCCCTAGGTGTGAGAGTGAATGTGTGTGTGTTGTCCCTGTGATGGACTGGCGAGCTGAGATAGGCTAGAGCGTATCCGCGACCATCGCTCATATTCAAACTTTTGCCTGGGGTTTAAAATCCGGAGGTTGGCGAGGTCGTGCGAGCAGCTTCATCTCCTGTTTCATCAGAGAGGGGATCAAACCACTGCTGACGGAACCGGTTCAGCAGGAAGTAAAAAAAAATGCTCAGTAGATTTAACCTGCAGCTCCGGAACAAAAAATATTTTACTCTCACTCACTTAGTTGCTGAACTGCTTAATCCTATCACGGTCACAGGGGAGGACGGAGCCTATCTCAGCTGACACTAGACAAGAGCGGGGTGCACAACAAATAGTTCGTCCATCCATCACAGAGCAAGACACATGCAACCATTCAAACTCACACCTAGGGGCAATTTGGAACCACTAGTTAGCCTATTGTGCTTGTGTTTCGACTTTGGGAGGAAACCGGAGTACCCGGAGGATGCACAGGGAGAACATGCAAACTTTCCAAGCCTGGAAACACCCCAAGCCTGGGATTCAAACCCAGGACCCTCTTACTGTGAGGCGGACGAACTAACCACTCCACCACCATGCTGCCCCGAACAAGGAAATGCCAAGTTTTTCTCAACTGTGTGTTTTTACTGTCAGTCGGTGTGTGTTTTCTGTTCAGTAGGGACTGTGAGCTAGAGAGAGAGAGAGAGAGAGAGAGAGAGAGAGAGAAAGAGAGAGAGAGAGAGAGAGAGGGATCTGACACACGTGACACGAGTTCAGTTTGATCCATTGGGAAGTGGACTGAAAATTACTCAGGCTGAAATGAAAAAAGGAGACCATTCTCCATAGTTGCCTGGTATCTTGAGTCTTCCTTTACACACACACACACACACACACACACACACTGTATACTTTTTGTTGTTGGTTTGGGAATTTCTCATGAACGCTTCCTCCTTCTGAGTTTGTAATTTGAGTATTTTGGTGTAACTCTGTATTCCGGCACACGCTGGTTGATTTCTACTAATCTAACAGTTTAATATTAACAAAAAACAACAAACAGCTTAATCCTAATTGGGGTTGTGGGGAGGCAGGAGCCTATCTCAGCCAACTCTGGGCGAGGGCGGGAAACACCCTGGACAGCTCGCTAGGCCATCAACACACAAGGGTCCACACACAGACAACCACACACACTCACTCTCACACCTAGGGACAGAGCCTACTGTACACGTTTTTGGACTGTGGGAGGAAACCAGAGTACCCAGAAGAAACCCATGCAAGCAGGAGGAGAACATGCAAAATCCACACAGAAACGCCCCGAGCCTGGGAATCGAACCCAGGACCTTCTTGCTGTGATCACGCTAATGACTGCGCCACCATGCCGCCCGAATAATGTCATGTCATGTCATTTTCTGAACCGCTTATTCCTAATTAGGGTCGCGGGGAGGCTGGCGCCCATCTCAG
>JAQMYF010000017.1:764281-776565 GCA_030014195.1 Neosilurus mollespiculum
AGGCATAGAGAGTTCTGGTAAACTGTGGCGTTGGGATGCTGTCGCTCCCTCACTCTACATGCTCACCCAGGTCTGTTAACAGTGGAGTGGCTGATTGCCCAACGTTACAGGGTGCCCGATTTTTCACCCCACTTTTTAATCATAGCAAATCAAGTATTACCTTCCAATCACATACAACCACCACCAACCATGGACGGGCCCCTCCAGAACACGTAGTGTTGCCACCCACATCTTTATGAACTGCTTCACGTTTGGAGGTGACTTCACACACACTCAGAGGAAAAGTGCTATCCACCCCCTTTGTTCCAGTGAGCCCAGAGACGATCATTAGCTGGTGATTGCTGTAATTGATATCGAGGAAAGCGTATGCCATCCCTGGAATTTGATCCTATGGACTCGTCGTGCACCTTTTGCCAATCCTGGAGCATCTAATAATTCCTAATTATATAAAATATGTATGGTAAAAATAATGAGTCTGGTAAATAATGAGGTGTAAATGTGAATTCAGGCAGAGAATGAAATGTCATGTGGGAATACGGAGCGCAGGTTTGTTCCTTACTGTGCAGAGACGAGGTTCTACTCCAACTGGTTTTTCTTTTCCTTCTTCAACAGAAAACATGGCAGAAGAAAAATGCTTTCTGATAAAACACCGGATTGAAATTACAAAAAGGACGAGAGATCCAATCAGTTTATCTGATGCTCTGCTCGACGGGGGCTGTATTACCATGGAAATGTACGAAAATATCAAATCGCAGAAACATAAAATCAAACAAATGCGTGAAGTCTACATCCATCTTACAAGCAAAAAGCACTTTAAGTGCACGTACGATTGGCTGAAGAAGGACGAGCCTGATCTGATGGAAGAGCTGGGTAAGTCTCTGCAGTCTGCATCCTTCATTCGAAATGGTGTCCAGTACTGAAGGACAGAATTCACTTTCTATTTCTTTCACACAGAAGAGAAGGACGCTGAAGCTGAAGCACCTCCGAGTAAGTTTTATATATAAATAATTCTATTTAAAGGTTCTTTTCAAATAAAGTATTTTTATAATATTTACATTATTACTGAGGCAGGAAAGTTCCTCATCTTCAGAATTGGGTCATGCAGCTGTTCTCAGCTCAACGTTTAAATTATTAAAATCACCTGCATATAAAATTTTAAATACAGATCTTGTGCTTTAGTTGCTGTTTACTTGATTTAGATATTTTACGTTTTAGGTTTTTAAATATTTTCTTTTCATTTTTAAACATTCAGAAAACAAATCCCGAGCTATGATGAATCGAACTGTGGATGAACCCGATAATAATCACACAGGATTCTCTGGTAGGTTTTTACTTTTTGAACTTTCACTTTATGGATGGGGCGGTACGGTGGTGCAGTAGTTAGCACATCTGTCTCAGAGGAAGTAGGTCCCGGGTGCGAGTCCTGGGCTCAGCGGGGCGTCTTTGTGTGGAGTTGCATGTTTTCCCTGTGCTTGGGTGAGTTTCCTCTGGGTACAAGGTTTTGTCTCATAGTCCAAATTGCCCCTTGTGTGTGAGCATAAATGTTTGTGTGTGTGTGTGTGTGTGTGTGTGTTGTCCCTATGGACTGGTGAGCTGTTCACGGTGTACCCCTCTTCGACCAGAGTCGACTGAGATAAGCTTCACCGTCCCCTCGACCATAATTAGGATTAAGTGCCTCAACAAATAAATGAGAACGAGTTAGTTCCCTGTGACCCTATTAGGATTAAACATTTGTAAACATTGCTATTCATACAAAAAAAGAGGGGAAATTAGAAAGGAGTCCAAAGGTACCACTGCCAGGTAGACATGGATGATGGTGTTAAGTTGATTAAAAAAAAAAAAACTTAAAATTTGTCTAAGACTGCCGGTGTCATTTTAAATAATAGTTATAATGAAATGTCTCCTCCTAGTGATCGTCTTTTGAACATCTTAAAGAAAAAAGAGTCATTAAAAGAAACCAAAAACACTTTATTTCTAGGACACGGGTGGGGTAACATTGACCAAGACTGGCTGAAATCTGTTCAGTAGATTTGTTCGGAAATTGTTTACAAACAGACAGATAGACAGACAAACGAACGCCAGTGACTACAATCCCTCCGCGGAGGTGTATAGCTCCTCTTGTGACTAGGCTGTTCCGGAGGTGACTAAAGATTATTATTTTATCTAAATGATTAAAGGAGCTTTAAATCTGTTCATTTTCTTACAATTAAAATAACTTTATTAACGTCAGCTTTTTTTCTGAATCTGACACAGATCTCAAGATGATCTCCACCTTCGCTAAACTAGAAAAGTGGATCTCTGAACCTGAAATCCGAAAAAAACTGATCAGTGACTTGGAGGGGAAACTTGGACAACAGGGAATGGATGCACTGAAAAAAGAATTAAATGACAAAGAACCAAAAAAGATCTTGTGTTTCAGAGCGAAGGATATCGATGATATCAAGAAAAATAAGGAACTCGAAACCTTTCTCAATGGAAAGAAGGCAGAAATTCCTAGTCTTACATTAAAAATGTTTTTTAAGAAGAGCACTTCTGCATCACCAGACATGAAGGAGAAGGAGGACACAAATGTTCCAGATAACTCCAAGCCTTCGAAGCTACTGCAGAAAAAACGTCCAGCTTCAGCATCTGATCATATCTCAAACAAAGTGTTATGTGTTCTACAGGAGGAAGCTGGGCTCATCACTCAGAATACGGACACCGCCACGCCAGCTCCAGAAACACAGAGCATGGTTCAGGACAGCAACAGCATCGGAGGTGGGTTCCGCACATCCACATCTAAAGCAGTGAAACATCAGGCAGGAGAACCTGCAGTAGGAGCCACAGCGAGAGGAGGAAAGGAGGAAAATATGCTCAATAAGAAAGATGAGAGAAATAAACTGCTTCGTGCCTGGGCGCTGAGACTGAGCAACGGCAGTGAGACAGAACTAAAGAAGATTTCTGACCACATCTCGGTTATAAACCTGGCAGAACACGGCGAGTATCCCTGCTTTACTGCTGAAAACATCACAGTGTACGAGAACCCCAAAACATCTGAAACTCAAATCCTGTTCATCACTGACCAGAAAATCTCCAGCACCACTAAAACCACGCTTTATTATCACATGTTCGTGTGTGGGGTTAAATCAGCCGTGCTGCTGGGTCCCGGAGAACACGACGAACAGGAGATCCAATACGAAGAGAGTTTCATACGTATAAACAAGTGTAAGAGATTTATTCTGGAAGCATTCGCACCCGCTCTTACAGTGTTCAAAGAGATTCAGGAAGAAGAGCTGCACTCCGCCATCAGGAGATGTTTCAGATCCACACACACAAACACACTCTCTGGTGAAAACACATGCAAATAAAGTGGCTCAGGGATCAGTACTGTTGCCTCACAGTGGGAGGTTTCGGGGTTTAAGTCTCCACCAGGAGACCGTTTGTGTGGGTTTCCTCTGGATACTCTGGTTTCCTCCCACAGTTCACAGACATGGACATTTGGTCAACTGATTACTCTAAAGTGTCTAAGCTGTGAATATAAGTGTGAATGGATGAACCTGCCTCTCACTTTCAGCTTTCACATGAGAGAGAGAGAGAGAGAGAGAGAGGAAATTGGAACACTGTAGGAACCCCTAGGGCGCAGACCAGCCGTGAACTGGACGCTGAAGGTTCAGTGTTGTTGAATAACTAAATCACGATCAGAGAATTAGAATTAGGAGGTTTATTGATTCACTGATTTTTTTTTTTTACTCACATATTTACTCTTTATTTTATACTTTAAAACTTCACATTGTTCGTGTGTTCTTGTTATTTGCAGAAGGGGTGAATATCAATCCCTCCTGCATGTTTTTGTGAAGCTCTCCTACCTGTACAGTTGATTTATTTATGTACACTACTGCTCTTGATACTTTAATTTCATTTTTTTAAACTTCATTTTTCTTCTACCTGAACATTTTGTGAGTAACTGAATGATATTTTATTGTAAATGGATCAAGCTGTAATAAATATTCATATTTTTAATGTGATTCATGAGTAACTTTAATTAACTGACAAAACACAAATAAAATATCTTTATCATTTTTACTGACCAAATGAATTTAGAAAATCTAAAGTTATGGGTGTGTGGTGGTGCAGCTGTTAGCACATCTGGCTCAGGGTTGGGATTAAGTGATTCAGAAAATGGATGAAAATATTTTAAACAGAAAACTTACTTGTTACTTTTGAAGCCATTTGTGTTTAAATAATGAATTGTGTTGAATGAATTCAGGTGAAATCTTCCCTTCATCCTTTCCCTCTTACTCATCTGAAGTTCACTTAAGGTGAAAAGTTATTATTCGTGACGTTTAGAGAAGGGACGGATCTGATTGGCTCGCTTGATTTGGGCGCCATTTCTGTAGACCCGCCCCTTTTCCCGAAAGTGGTTTCGATTGCAGATTAAATGAAAGTTCGAATAAAAGCGAAGGGAACCGTTTATATCCACTGCTTCTTTACAGGTAAGTGTAGAAATAATTCTATATCCATAATAACCTGACTTACAAACATCTGGTGAAAACATCTGGAGTGAGATATAAAACATCTGGAGTGAGATATAAAACATCTGGAGGGAGATATAAAACATCTGGAGGGAGATATACCGAGCCTTATGGCTGCTGTTATAAAATTACATCATACCACAGTTAGAAGGTGTATAGAAATAAAAGCTTGAATATTTTCAACAGAAAATGAGAAAATAACGGATCAGAGATAAAGATGATTCTATTATTATTGTATTATTATATGTTATATTATTATCATATTATTATATTATATAATTATTATATTACATTATTGTATTATTATTATTATATTATATTATTATATTATTATATTATATTATATTATATCATTATTATATTATATAATTATTATATTATATTATTGTATTATTATTATATTAGGTTCTGTGTAGTGAAAACTGAATCATATTAACTTTATTTTTATTCACTAGTATATGAGCGCGGTGCGGTGCGGTACGGTACGGTGTGGTGGTTAGCATGGCCACCTCACAGTAAGAAGGTTCTGGGTTCGATTCCTGTAGTTTATGTGTGTAGTCGGTGTTGGCTAAGAAAGAATTAAGCGGCTCGGTCACTGAATGAGGGCGTGGTTTGTTTGAGTAGTCTGAGTGGTTTGATTGAGTAGTTTGAGTGGTTTGATTGAGTTGTTTGTTTGAGTGGTTTGTTTGAGTGGTTTGTTTGAGTAGTTTGAGTGGTTTGATTGAGTTGTTTGTTTGAGTAATTTGAGTGGTTTGTTTGAGTAGTTTGAGTGGTTTGATTGAGTTGTTTGTTTGACAGGTTGAGTGGTTTGTTTGAGTAGTTTGAGTGGTTTGATTGAGTTGTTTGTTTGAGTAATTTGAGTGGTTTGTTTGAGTAGTTTGAGTGGTTTGATTGAGTTGTTTGTTTGACAGGTTGAGTGGTTTGTTTGAGTAGTTTGAGTGGTTTGCTTGAGTAGTTTGAGTGGTTTGTTTGAGTGGTTTGTTTGAGTAGTATGAGTGGTTTGTTTGAGTAGTTTGTTTTCAGCGCAGTGTCGGAGAAGCAGCTCGTGTTGTGTGGAAAGCCAAAGGGGTCCATATTCCTGCAGAAAGAACACTTCACATTTAAAACGGTAAAAGATTTTATCTCGCAGACCGCGTGACGTCACAGTCAAATGGCAATCTGCCCGTCATATTTTGGGGGGGGGGGGTAGGTATTGCCTTCCACCAGTTATCTCAAGTTCACGTTTTCAGTTATTGTGTAGTTTTCTTACTTGGCATGAATCAAAATATTGTACCAGTTTCAAAAACATCTTAAAAATGCAGCCAAAAATAAATAAATAAACAAATCAGTTTGCACTGAAATGAGGTGAATATACAGCAAGAAATATGTACTGGTGCCATATGGATGCTGAGGTTTGGAACCCAACCCTAATTAGTACATGATTAATTACAATATTATAAAACTAAAGTAAGTTTCAGAATTTCAGAGCCTTTTCGAAATTCATTTTTCTTTTTCTTTTTCAACAGAAAACATGGCAGATAAAAAAATATTTTTGAAAAAATTCAGAGAGGACATCGTAAACAGGACGAGAAATCCAATCGGTTTATCTGATGCTCTTCTCAACAAGCGCTGTATTACCATGGAAATGTATGAAAATATCAAAACACAGAAACAGAAATTTGATCGAATGCGTGAAATTTACAGCCATCTTACAAGCGAAAGGCACTTTAAGTGCACGTACGATTGGCTGAGGAAGAACGAGCGTGATCTGATGGAAGAGCTGGGTAAGTCTCTGCGGTCTGCATCCTTCATTCGAAATGGTGTCCAGTACTGAAGGATAGAAATTTACTTTCTATTTCTTTCACACAGAAAAGAAGGACGCTGAAGCTGAAACACCTCCGAGTAAGTTTTATATATAAATAATTCTATTTAAAGATTTAAGTTTAACATCCTGTTTATCAGAATTCATTTATAAAAAGTTTCTGAGAGACAACCTCAATTACTTTTTTCAATAAATGTATAAGGAGTTCAGTATTTTATCGGTATTTAATTGCATATGAACACATGGCGCACGTGGTACAAGCACACGCTTGTGTTGATGTATATAAATGGAATCGTGTAGCAACTGTAGATGTTTCTGGTTTTATTTTATTCAGAAGTTCACTAGTTTATGTCTTTGTAAGTTTGTATCTGTAATCTGTTATTATCATCGTTGTCCTTCCTTATCGCTGTGGTCAGCAGGTCCACCTCACCAAAAAGGTCCTGGGTTCGATTCCCGGGCTCGGGGTGTTTCTGTGTGGAGTCTGAATGTTCTTCCCGTGCTTGTGTGGGTTTTCTCCGGGTACTCCAGTTTCCTCCCACAGACCAAAAACATGCACATTTAGCTAATTGGCTGTTCCAAATCGCCCCCAGGTGTGAGTGTGAATGGTTGTGTATGTCAGAGAGAGATAGAGATAGAGAGATCAATAGAGAGACGCACTTGAGAGAGTTTTAGATGCAGTTTATTTCAGTGAAAGTTGGGCAGCAAAAATCCACAAAGAGAGAGTAAAAATCAAAGGAACAAGAATTCTCCAATAACAGAAACAGTCTGGATGGGCAGTCCTCAGAAATATAGTGTCAAATGCTCAAAACCAAAAGCTCCAGCAAAGTAAAGAAATCACAAAACAAAGCAGAGCACAAAAAATAACTATAAGTCATGAGAAAAAAGGTTACAGAGTTAAAGACTCACTAGGGCGCTGACTCCAGAGCAACTAAACACCAAAGAAACTGTGAGACAAAACCACTAAAGAACATCTACTCAAAAAGACACGTCTGCACAATAACGTGAATTACAAGAGAGCAGGTAGATGAGAGAGCTCAGAGAGGACCTCCAGAGGTCAAAGAAAACAATAACAGTCCACAAAACTGACAGTGTGAGTGTGGACTGGCGAGCTGTCCAGGGTGTACCCCGCCCTCGCCCAGAGTCGGCTGAGATCACCAGCCTCCCCGAGACCCTAATTACGATTAAGCGGCTTGAATAAAAATGAATGAATGAATGTTGCCTTATATGATACAGCAAAACATTCATTCGTTCATTCATTTTCTGAAGCGCTTAATCCTAATTAGTGTCACGGGGAGGCTGGTGCCCATCTCAGCCGACTCTGGGCGAGGGCAAGATACACCCTGGACAGCTCGCCAGGCCATCGCAGGGCAGAAACACACTGACGGCTATGCAGCCTCCTCTTTACAAAACTCAGCGATGGTTCTTTTACTTTCCTCTCACCACAGACAGTGAGAGACACGGCTGGCGTTTGATAACCCAGTTAGCTGCACTGGGGGGACAGCAGTGACAACCCGGTGATAGTGGGGCTTGAACCCCTGACCTTAGGATCAGTAATCTAGCCCCCTACCACCGGGCCACCACTGCCCCATGGCAAAACACAGATTGAAAAAACAGCAGATAGCAACTTTGAAAATGTAAGTAAAAACCATGTGATAATGAAAATATAGATATGTTCACGTGTAACAGGAGAGTTTGGAGGGCTTTCCTTTCATTTCAGTTTAACTCAACTCTGAATCCAGCTCTCCGTGTCCCCTGGTGGTTTTGATGGTTTTATATGGACTGTATTAAGTTTTCATTACATTTTTTTTTAATCATTCAGAAAAACGAATCCGACTTGAGGATGAGGATGAACCTGATAATAATCTTCGAGGATGTGCTGGTGAGTGTAGAATTTATATTTCCTATGAGAGACAACATATATATATATATATTGGTAATTTTTAAATTCATTCATTCATTTTCTGAAGCGCTTGATCCTAATGAGGGTTGCGGGGAGGCTGGTGCCCATCTCAGCCGACTCTGGGCGAGGGCAGGGTACACCCTGAACAGCTCGCCAGATCATTGCAGGGCAGAAACACGCTGACGGCTATGCAGCGATGGTTCTTTTACATCCCTCTCAGCACAGACAGTGAGAGACACGGCTGGTCCTTGATAACCCAGTTAGCTGCACTGGAGGGACAACAGTGACAACTCGGCGATAGTGGGGCTCGAACCCCTGACGTTCAGATCAGTAATCCAGCACCCTACCACCGGGCCACCGCTGCCCCCCCCCAGTATTTTTTTATATAGAATGTAATTTTTTTTTTTAATGGATTAAGATTATTGAATTTAATTTATGAATGGACTTTTTTTTTTTTTTTACCTCAAAACAGATCTCAAGATGGAGAACTGGAGAAGCTTCTCTGAACTGGAACAATGGGTGTCCACACCTGAAATCAGCCAAAATCTGATTAGTGGATTGAATGAAAAATTGGTGCTGAAAACATGGCAGCTCTGGAAAAAGAATTAAAGGACAAAGAACCGAAAATGAGTTTATGCTTCAATGCTTCCAACGTTAATGAGATCAGGGCAAATAAGGAACTGAACACATTTCTCTCGACAACAAAGGGGGCAAAAATTCCTAAACTGACATTCCGCATGTTTTTTAAGAAACGTGGTTCTGCTTCATCGGGAGGAAATGCTCAGAGCTTCGGTGATGATGATGAGTGCAGGGGCACAAGTTCATTTTTAAACAGCAGTGGATACGGATCTTCACTAAACTCAAGTCTTTATAATGGCTCCTTTTCACCAGGTTCAGACCTTTCATCACAAAATGATAAAAGGTTACAGAATGATGTCTTCACTAGAGCTATGGATATCATGATGAATGAGAATAAAGACAATGAGTTTGAGTCCAAATCCTCTGAACAGCTTCATGGTGGATCAATCGTCCAGGAACACAATGAGGTCAAAGTTGATGGACCATCACATGAACCTGGGGATGTGCCTGATACACTCACTGAGAAGATAGAAGAGCGGTCTCCTCCCAAGGAGTCGAGCACAGACAAAAAAACACCACCAGAAGATGGATTTGGAAGCATGGATGGTCCAGATGCATGGATTACTAGAGATGACGACCAGCAAAGAACAAATGGTCCAGATATCCCAAGTAATGGAGATGGATCTCTGTGTCAAAATGACTCAGTGCTCCAAAGGGGTAGACCGCTAGAAGATGAACATGGGTGTTTGGACATGCAGGATATAGTTGATGAGACCAATGATGAATCACAAAAATCAAATGTTGTAAAGGGATCAAGGCATGGAGACGGATCTCTTCCCCAAAATGAGATCACCACCAAAAATGAAACACCATCAGAAGATGGATTTAGAAGCATGGATATTCAGGATACATGGATTGCTACAGATGAGCAACATCACGGAACAAATGGTCCAGATATCCCAAGTAATGGAGATGGATCTTTCTGTCAAGACGACTTGATGCCCCAAAGAAGAAAGTCCCTAGAAGATGGACATGGGTGTATGGACATGCACATGGATGGATGGAAAGTCGGTGATGAGACTAATGATGAATCAGAAAGATGGAAAGTCCCAGTGCATGGTGATGGATCTCTTCCTCAAAAGGAACCCATCACCAACAAAGAATCACCACCAGAATACAGACTCTGGAGCACTGACATGAAGGAACCACACATTGATGAGATGGATGAGGAACCTCAAAAACCTAATGAGTCAGTCATCAAAAACAGAATGTCCCTTGAAGTTGGATGTGAAAAAATGAACACGCATCAACATGAACAAGCAAATCTGCACCCTGAACCTTCAGCTTCAAAGCTTCCAGAGAATAACAGTCCAGGTTCTGCATCCGATTTTACACAAATCATCGGCAGGGAGATCTCGGCACAAAATATAGACACAGCCGTACTCGCTCCACACGGAATTTTGAAAACAAAGGGGAGGGGAAAGTCAAGATCCCAGAAAGAAGAGAAGAGAAAAGGACAGGATAAACTTCTTCGTGACTGGGCGTTGCGACGATGTGAAGGACACGAGGAGGAGTTAAAAAACATATCTGATCAAATCTCAGTTATAAACATGGCAGAACACAGAGATTATCCATACTTCACTGCTGAAAAGGTCATGGTGTATAAGAGGTTCACTCCCGAGAGTCAAATTCTCTTACTGGCTGAAGAAAATACGTCTATCAAAACAACGACCCAGGTCCATTATCACATGTTTGTGTGTGATATTAAGAAAGCAACAGTCTTGGCTCCTAAAGGACCCAATGAAAAGCAGCTTCAATATGATGAATCTAAAGTTCCTATCAACGAGTGTAGAGACTTTATTTTCAAAGTGTTCGCTCCTGTTCTGTCAGTCTTCAAAAAGATTCAGAAAGAAGAACTCTGGGCTCGTTTATCTGAGGACACCGAAAAGTCTCAAACCCTGTGAACACCCATGTCTGCAGCTGCTGTATTTTTGGTCGTCCGTCTGTGCTTGGTACTCATACCGTGGGTGGTACACAGGCTCCCTCTAGTGGGACACTGGGAGTCTCTATGATTTTTATAATTGTTATTTAAAAAGATGAAACATTGGTTCATTCATTCACTTATTTGCTAAACCTACGGCCGCGGGAAGGCTGGAGCCTACATAAGCCGACGCTGGGCGAAGACGCAGGGTGCACCCTGAACAGATCGCCAGTCCCTCACAGGACCAACACACACAATGTTTCACAGTCACACCTAGGGGCAAATTGTAACCCCCATTTACCCTAATGTGCATGTCTTTGGACTGTGGGAGGAAACTGGAGTACCTGGAAGAAACCCACACAAGCACAGGGAGAACATGCCAACTCCACACAGAAGGGTCTCAAAGCCAAGACCTTCTTGCTGTGAGGCAGCCATGCTAACCATTACATCACGGTGACATAGTGTTTACACACCCATCTTCGCCCAGAGTGGGCAGAGATAGGCTCCACCCTTCCACTATATATATATATATATATATATATATATATATATATATATATATATTAACTACTTAATCTTATATCAGCAATAATATCAGCAATAGGCTACAAGTTGAATGGGCTACTCTAACTGTTCAGAGCATTACATACTAAGCTGTGATGTAAAATGATGGTTCAATACCAGTGCCGTCATGGCTCCAATCAGGAAGCATTAGAAAGAGAAACATGGCGGTTCTCAAGCAGAAACTGAAGTCGATGACAGTGAACCCAACACCAGTGCTAGTAGTGACTTTTGCAGTCTACCACGTTCCCACTACATCCTCAAAAATGTATGTAGACGGAGTAAGACCTTGTACAATGTACTAGGAATGCAATAAGGAAGCCAGTAAGGAAGGAATATGGGCCTCCATCCAACTTTGGACATGTTAAAAAACGTAATGTGGACGTGGTGTAATCAGGACGTACTAAGAATTGAATAAGGACGCACTCGCGTTGACGTAATAACAGTGTAACTAAAACCTAGTAGGGACTTCACTGACACACAGCAAGCATGGTGTGGACTTGTTGAACATAGCTGGACACAAAAAATTGCAGAATGAATGAAACAGCGCTGCGCGTGGTGGAGTCTTTACAAGGGCAGGACGGATACTGTGAGAAAGTGTTAAGCGAGTGGTGTAATCTGATTGGTTGTAGTAACACATCGGAGGCGGTACGTGTGTAATCATGCCCGCGGTAACAAATGAGTGGGAACATGATAGACGGAGTGAAAGCCTGGTATGGACGGAGTAACGACACAGTATGAACTTGAACACTGCACAGTTTCCTATTTTGGCCACACCCTCCGCTGCATTCATGGTCTTCATCTGAGTGTGGTGGGGTGCAGTGGTGGTGGGGGTGTAGTGGTGATGGTGGTGGTGATGGTAGTGGTGATGGTGGTGTGGGTGTGGTGGTGGTGAGGGTGTAATGGTGGTGGTGGTGGTCGTGGTGTGGTGGTGGTGGTGGTGGTGTTGTA
>JAQMYF010000017.1:800408-811515 GCA_030014195.1 Neosilurus mollespiculum
TGATATAAGGGTGTAGAAATGATATAAAGATGTAGAATTGATATAAGGGTGTAGAAATGATATAAGGGTGTAGAAATTATATTAGGATGTAGAAATGATATAAGGGTGTAGAAATGATATAAAGATGTAGAATTGATATTAGGGTGTATAAAACTGTGTGAAACTCCATTTCGATTTCCTATTAAAGATGCAGGACAGGACAGACCCCCCCTGCCCCCCTCTCCCCACCCCCCGTGCCCCCCTCTCCCCCGGGGCTTTGTGCAGGGTACCCGGGATTGTGCAGATGCGCGGACGGCCTGCTGTCCAGGCAGCTGAAAGTTTCCGCCCCCATCAGCTCTGCCTGCGTGCCGGATGCTCACTAGCTCACTACACCGGAGGGGCCGAGTGAGTGGAGCTGCACCTTTAACACCGCCGCCGGCCTACACGACCGCGCATGACGCTCATCAACCAAAGAACTAAACTCAGACCAGGTACGTTCTGATCCCGGCGTCCTCCTCGGCTCGCGCGCGCAAACCTGCCTTTCATTTTACTTCATTTTTCCAGCGGGGCGCACGAGACGCCGTACTGAACCGCGCGGTCGATTTCGAATAGCGGCGTGTTTGCGGAAGTAGCAGCTCGCGCTCCCTCCCGGGTTCAACATTAGCCGGATATACTCGCTCGGTTCGCTCATTCTACACCGCGCTGCTTGTTTAAACTGCCGTTAATCAGCCTACAATCCTCACAGGCACCAAATGTCCTGTTTACAAATAACACAATGATAGAAAACAACACAAATACACCGCTTAACATCCCGTCACGAGAGCTGGCGTGAAATATCCAAAATGGCGTCCATCTTTGTCGTTTTCTCACTAGCCCGATCTGACTGGGCTTTCGGGCGTTTTAAACACTTGTGTACGCTGTTTATAACCCGAGGATATGTTCAGGAGTTAAAACGGACACCGGTGCGGGTGGTGGACTGTGAAACGTTTCGATTTGTGATGCTTTAACTGTTTTTTTGGAGTGTTTTGTACACCGCTAGCTTAGCTCAGTCACCGGCCACGTCAGGGCTGTGGGGGAGGGGGAACAGGCCGGAAGTGGGGGCGGAGTCTGACGAATACTCACGCAATGACGTCATGCGGCTGTCGCAGAAGAATTCCCCATTTACTTCAGTGGGAGGATGAGAGACTGTTTAATAAATGTCAGGTATTAACTGGTATTTATTATTATTATTAATACTGATAGATGGAGGCGGTTCTGTTCTGAGTTCTGATATAAAACCAGAAATAAATGGTGCCACATGATTTTCTTCAGATTTATGTTGTGTTCTGTGTCTTCTGGCCCTCACAGGTTCTTCTGAAAGTGACAACAGGAAGTTGTGATGAGGTTCAGTTAAGTGTTACACGCTGATAATTGACAGCATATACAAACAAAAACCACCTTTCCTAAATACAACATTTATTTTCTCAATAAAAACCGGATTCTGGTTACACTGGCGGTGTGAGACTGTGGCTTTAGCACGCTCGCAGCTGTGATGTCATACATGTATACATACATATGCGTGCGACTCACGCGGTTACCTGCGCCGGAAGTATAGGAACCGCCTCAGAATCAGAAATACGTGAGACCAGCCGGTCACCGTGACGATCAGTTGATTGTGGTTTATGGCTGGATTCTCGGCGTGGAGAATTGAGATGCACAGACGTGGACAATGTAATTATTGTGTGTCAGTAATATTTTTTAGGTCTGTGTGTGCGCACTCGATTGTAATCTTACATACACATGTGGTCAAAAGTCTGTGCACCCCTGACCATCATACCCTCACGTCTTCGCCTGGCTGCAGCAGTATCATCCTGTACTAGGACGAAGACGCACAAATATTGTTCTGCCATGAAGAACTTGAGTGTCCTAATCTCAACTTCAACCCAGAACACCTTTTGGGCACCCAAACATCTACACCAGATCAACTTTCTGACGCCCCGTAGCTGAATGAACACACATTCCCAGCACTGCCCCCCAAAACCTAGTGGAAAGCCTTCCCAGAAGATCGGAGGAGTGAACGTCATAGCAGCAAACATCGAGTACACAGACTGATGTGATGGTCAGGAGTGCACATACTGTTTACCAGTAGGAGCCCCACCGTAAACCTGTCAGATAGACTCTATGTGGTGCAGCTTGCACGACATCCAGAGGTTTATGCCTTTTCTTTTCTTTAAAGGTGTTTCAGTAAGAACTGGATCATCTAAAAATGTAAAATAATGAAAAGTATAAAGAAGAAAATGATTAAAATGGCACTTCGGAGAAGTGGTGCATCCAGGCAGATTATTATAAGTAGTTATAAGTAGTTATTGAGTTTCTAGCACAGGACAAAGTACAGGGTCACATGACCCTGAATAATGATCACACATGGCCACACCCCCTACACCACGCCCTCCTACTTTATAATGGATAGATAGATGACTTTATTAATCCCCTCAGGGAAATTTGATTGTCATAACAGAAAAACAAACATATAATGTGCAATTCTATACACACACACATACATGGAGCCATAGAAATAAAACACTAGACACACTGAGGTAGTAGAAGTGATGGAGGTCCAGAACAAATTTCAAGATGATAACAGAAGTAAAGAATCAATCAACTGAAAGACTATATTTGGTAAACTATTATAAGTAATATAAATACTGTAGAATGGTGTACTAATGATAAAATAGAGTAGTATGGATATATATTATAATAAAGATGTAACTCATTTGTATTAAAATAAGGTGTGAGTGTGTGTGTGTGTGTGTGTGTGTGAGAGAGAGAGAGAGAGAGAGAGAGAGTAGAATTGATAACGTGACGATCATGTATAGTTTTGAATTTGAGTGAGATTGGATCAGTTGTGAGTTTTGTGCTCTGTGTCAGATTGCGCTCTGGTCTGTGTCTCTACAGCGCTGGGATGTCACTCGTGCTTCAGGTAGGCGACACGCCCCTGTCCCCTCTCCCTCACCCCAACCTTCTCCAGGGTGTCTGAATAACGTGTGATGGTCTGTCGGGTTAGAGGTGTGTGTGTGTGTGTGTGTGTGTGTGTGTGTGTGTGTGTGTGATATTAAAGATTCTTCCCTTATGTTATGTCTCCGGTCTAAACATGAAATCAGTTACATTAATGAATCTGTTGCGCTGTGTGTGTGTGTTAAAAATACTAAAGGAATGTTTGATGTTCCTAATCATTTAATCATATAAGGGATAAAACTGTGTGTTGTTTTGTTTCTATAATAAAATAATCACCGATGGTGTGAAGTCACTGATCTCTGATGCCACCCAGGAGATGATTATTTTCCTGTAACGTGTTGTTTTATTCCTCTTATACTACTCATCATCATCATCATCGTTAATGTTATCATCATTACTATTGTTATTGTTATTATTATTATTATTACAGTAGAATTTTTCACAGAAGTGACTGTTGTTGTCAGTTTGCTGGTTTGTTAAGCCAATGAGGTGTGAGTCCACAAAGCGTAAATAAAAATTGAATAAAATGATGAGTACGTTTCTATTGATCCTGTGGCTGTAGATATAATAAAACTTCTATTCAACTTAATCCCATCATTACGGCCGATGGCTGACTTGGTGCTACGTGACGCTGCGACAGCTCTCAGTGCGCGACTCGATTTTATGGAATAATTGTTCGAGTTGGTAAATTGTGGCTATTCTTTGGCTCCACTGAGTTTGAGGTGGTTGAGTGTTATAGTATAAACTACACAGGAACATTAGAAAAGTAAAACCAGGTTTTTGTGGTTTATTTTTGCGTTTTTAAAGCATGACAGCCGTCACGCGCTCCATTTTGTCATCCTTTAAAATGGCCACATTGCGTAGCTTTCTTTGTATTTTTGGGACGATGTTTTGTTGTATTTCTGCCCGAGTTTGCGAGGCGGATAATAAGAGATTTTACTGGTTTCCTATTGGTGGAAAGCCATCATTAATTCTTGATATTGCATCGTTGTCTTTAGATAAGTTGAATGATTATTGCATGGCTGTCACAGACCAGATAAATAAGATGCATCAGATCGGCTCCGCCCTGCGACACAGCGCTGAAACGCTGCAGCCCTGAGCTGTAAACTTCGTTCTGTGTTTTCAATATTTATGCTTTGGTTCCTCTGAACGGTTCCTCGTATCATCTCCAAAAGCGTTTCCTCGCGCTAGGACTCGCTAGTCCTCAGGCTCGTGTCTGAACCGAATAAAATCATTTTTCTCCATCATTTTGAAGGTGGATCCTATAGTTGAAGGTAATAATTCCATGTAAGGATGGTGGCGTTTTCTGGTCGTGGTGCATCAGTCCCGTGTTTGTGGTATTTCATGTCGAGTACATGTTTATGTTTGTGTCCTGTACTTGTGTTGTAGGATGTGGGTGTTTTTAGTTGTAATTTGTATGTTGTTTTGGTCGTTGATCATGAAACGCTGTTGTTTCATCTTGTATATTCGCCCGACAGTATACGATAGGATCTTTCCCATTTCCGTTGGCACTTCCGGGGCTTGATCGAGGCCAGAAGCCCGAGGATTTTGGCCCCTGACGATAACCCATGGGCCAGACGAGGCTAACCGGGGCGTAAGGTCGTATCAAGGTTTCTCTTATAGTCCATTAGAAACTCTGATGTAAACATTTAACTCCATGCTATTTTTGTATTTTGTGTCTAAATGTTTATTTATAAGAAAACTAGTACAGAAACTATGCTAAGCTCTAGCTAGTTACAACAGATAAGCTAGCTGAACCAGACTAGCTGTTAAGTTAATCATGGTACGTTATTGGTGCAAGTAAAGATATATGTAGCTGTATTAACTTGTTATAGATATATTTTATTTACTTACCTGTTAGCTAAATTATGAATAGATCAAAATAAAAACAAAAATTCCATTTGCGTTCACCCGCGGCGTTGATGCTCTGGCTGCAGTCCGTGCTCTCTACGAAACTTCTATTTTGGCCTTAATTGGATTTCTTCTCATTGGCTCATCTGTAGGGGGGGTCGATAGCAATACGGCATGTTGTGGGCGGGGAAAGTACTGGGCTATGGCGCAATAATAGTAACATAAACAGGTTTTTGGCTTTGAGGTTAAAGCGCCGGGCTACACCCCTCGGGTAGCCTTGAGATAGTTGGATAGCAGCTACAGGAAACTGACTTCTGTAAACACACACTAGTGAGTTGTTGACTTCCTGTTAACCTGTGACTGTTTCCTGTCCTGCCGTTTCCGTATGCTTGCTCTGCCGTCTCTTTTTCCACATGATGGATGATTTTCCCCGTTGATTTTGTTTGATTACATCATCAGAAGCGTTAAATCCATGACTCTGACGCTCTCTTTCCTTTCCAGGGTAGACATGTTCTCCAAAGGCACCAAGCGCAAGTTTCCCAGCGATGATGATGATGATATGTCGGATGAGAATTTGGCCGGTGCCAAGGTGTCCTCCTCGTATAGTCTGCAGCGCCAGTCTCTACTGGACATGTCGCTCATCAAGCTCCAGCTGTGCCACATGTTAGTGGAACCCAACCTGTGCCGCTCGGTGCTCATCGCCAACACGGTGCGTCAGATCCAGGAGGAAATGACCCACGACGGCAGCTGGGTGGTCACCGAGGCCTTCTGTGGCGGGACCCAGGGTCCTCCTGAGCGCCTGGTGGCTACAGAGGTTCTCTGCAGGTCACGGGAGCAGGATGCCGAGCCGAAGCTCTTCTCGGTTATCAGCTACGAAGGAATCAGCCGCGAGGAGGAGGTGGTGGCGGACGAGACGCTGTATTCGGTCTCGGTGCACGACTCTGCCTCTGACGTGTGTCTCTCGGAGACTTCGAGCCGTTGTTGGGACTCGAGCGAGGACTCCTGCGAAAGCTCCAGGCTCGGACCAGGAGACGAAGGCGACGACGAAGACGAGGACGACGACGACGATGAGGAGGAAAGTTCCTCCAGACAGGATCCGAAAGCGATGGGTCAAGTTTTCGGGACATTTGAGATCAAGAACGGTGCCTCGGGTCCGGACTCGGCGCTGGAGGAGTTGTTCTCAGACGTGGACGCGTCGTATTACGACCTCGACACCATGCTGACGGGCATTCAGAGCACGGCGCCGAAAATGGGTCCGTACGACCTGCTGGACGGTTTGAGTCCCTCTCATACGCCGCCATCTATAAACTCGGCGTCAAACTGCCGCTCCGACCTGAACGAACTGGACCACATCATGGAGATCATCGTCGGCTCTTAGACGCGAGTCGACTTTCAGACTAGCACGCGCTTTCCTCCTCGTCTTTCCCTACCTGTTGTGGAAGTTCATTCTGCGGTCCTTTCAGGGAAAGGTGTGTGTGTGTGTGTGTGTGTGTGTGTGTGTGTGTGTGTGTGTGTGTGTGTGTGTGTGTGTGTGTCCTCTGAAGAATGGCCTTGATTTTGTGAGCGGACCAGTTATCTGTTTTGTTTTTTGCGTACCCTTAACTGTATGGTTTTTTATTTATTTCTTTCTTGCGTCCATTACCGACACTACATACAGAATGGAGAGCAGAACCGGAGAACCGGATGCATACGGGGGAAAAGAAAGAAAGAAAGAAAGAAAGATATTTTCATAAAGATGAAAACTGTAAAGTTATAAATCTATATTTTTTACAATTTTAAGATTCTGCTTGTTAACTGTTACAGTGCACTCATCATGGGGTTCAACGTCAACGGATTCGCTAATCAATTATCAACATCACCTTTATTATTATTGTTATTATTATTATTATTAATATTATTATTATTCCTGTCAGGGTTCAGAAATGGCAGTAATCCAGAAATGCATGATTTATAATTATTTTAATTTTTTTATTATTGTAGCACATGTTTAGGTGCATTTTGGCACCTGGTGTATTTCTCCCATCAGTATCTGGGCAAATCTTCAGCCTGTGTTTGAATCTTAGAGCTCATAGTGTTCTTATATTTGTTTTATCGACAAATGAAGAATAATGGGGCCGTCCCATTCTATATAGTGACTCTTTTTTTTATTTATTTGTATTTATTTGTTGCAGATTTTACGTGTTGAGTGTTGGCTGTGGTCAAACTCAGGGCAGAAGAGACTTCACTGGGCCTGATTCGCCCCTAATCCCTGTACCGCCAGTTCATTTTTTTAACATCAGGTGTATTATCAGTTCATTCGATAGTGTTTTTAAGGCTTTACGATCAGTGGGGCTGCGTTCTTAAATCGACTTTTCTTTCGTGCACATCCACCGATCTAAAGCGATCCTAATTCAGATTTGTTTTCAGCTGCCTTTCATCATCATAAAGTCTCTGATCAGGTAAAAATAAAAACGATCCTGAATCTGATGTCGTGCTGTCTGAACGCACTCTCGGATCCTATGCATCGAGTGTCGCAATACAGTAACACTTCCTATGCACAAAGTGTTTAAAGTACAGTATTGACGTTTCCTTTGTATTTCTGACCGTCGGAACGGGTGGGTGGGGTGGGGGGTGGGGGTTGGGTCGGCTTAACGTCTTCCTTTTACAAAAACTTTGATTACGATCTCATCGATTCTGAAACCAATTCTTATAAATAAATAAATTGAAGGTAATAATAATATGAATTCCAGTACATTAATGGAGTGGACGGAGTTCCTCTCTGCTTTACGTCAGTTTCATTTGTAAGTATGATATAAATCTAGAGTAGAGCGTAAAAAACATTTTATATGTGCATTGTAGCATTTTTATATCATTTTTAATAAAAAAAAGCACAAATGAAACCTGGGTTTGTTTATTCCGTGTGTGTGTGTGTGTGCGCATACAAATTCTTCACAATATTCATTTGTATAATATTTATTTCTTTGACATTAACATGCGATGAATCCCTTCATTATAGCAGATATAAACAGTCTTTCCCTCAGCAGCTGATTTTTATACTCAAAAGCTTTCTGACCAACGAGAACCTTGAACAACAGCTCTGATAAATAAATCACGGGGACGATTCAGAGATATCCACTGAGCCCGAGGTGAATACTTTTACTATACAGTTTACTATATAGGATCGTAACAAAAGGAAGCCAACGTGAGATTTTTACACGTTTCATTACAGCATCCGCTGAAACTCCCTTAAAGCTTGACGAAATCTTTCATAATCTAAAGGCCATATTTCACAGCTTTCTTTGTATTTTTGGGGGCCGGCATTTTATTGAATTTCTAAGATTTCATAATTTCATTCTTAGATGTTTTAAATGAGCTTTAAAATCACCATTTGGACTTAAGCATTATCTTGAGTTTGCGAGGTGGATAATGTTTATTCGAATATACTATAAGGCAAAGGCGCAATCTGATTGGTCTGATATCTTGGGATCGTAAATCATTATTCCGAGTGGATAATGCTCGAATCAAAGTCATGGGCACTAGAGCAGGCACCATCGTCATGATCACTCTTTTCATTATGTTTCTCGCCGCGCAGTACCACCACAACTCTGAAAAGGCTTTAAGGGGACACCGTTTCAAAGTTCTGTCCGTCATGTGTCCGTCATGTGTCTGTCATGTGCTTAAGTGGCATTTCTTCATCTCAGGCTCGGGGGATGGAACAAACTGAATATTCTGCAACATCCCTCAAGCCTCAGGTGCATTATTGGTAATTATCCTGCCCAACCAATCAGATTGTATTATTTCCAAATAGTATATACTGTATATTCTATAACTTCAATTCAATTTAATTCAGTTTTATTTGTGTAGCGCTTTTTACAGCTGACATTGTCACAAAGCAGCTTCACATATTAAAACAAACTGGTAAAGAATTTCATATCATTTAGTGATGTTGAGATCGCTTTTGTTTTTTCAGGTCACAAATGACAAATATTTCCAAATATTTATTCTTAACTTTATACCAATCTCTAATCTCCCCTGTTTATCCTGCACTCTTACTTGTTGTTGTTTGTTATGAGACTGTTTGTGTGATGTAATCCTGTGTGAATGTTTTAATTTGTGGCAGTTTAATCATTTCTTCGACTCTAATCTGTTCAAACAACAAGAGGCACAGCAGTGAAGAGAGGAGGATTCGCCCCAGAATCACGAACATCACTTCATCCTGGTTTAGATCGGATCCAAAATCACAACATTTTCTTTCTGTTGTGAAATCACCACCCCATGATCACGAAGCTCCGCCTCCTGGACGTTAGGACGTCTATAAATGACTGACAGAAGTCTCAGCCAATCACAAACAAGAATTCTGGGCCTGAGATCAGTGTTGTTTATCGGTTTTCACAGTCAGTGGTGAAGAGGATACGGATTAATGCATGCGAACATACATTAGGTCATTCTTCGTATAATTTTATGGCTAAATGAAAAAAACCGTGAGTTGCTCCTTTAAAGTCGTGAAGACTACAACGGTGACGTAAGAGTTACGTCATCTCTCTTACCTCAGCGTTTAAATCTCCAACCCGGGATACGAAAAAAAATACCAAGATAAATGCGCAGTTTTACTGATTACATGGAAGGTGTGTGTGTGTTACATCAGAATCTATTTGTTTTAAACTGTTTCTTTATGTTGCTTTTACGTTTTAAAACTGAGTTGTCGGTCTCGTGAAGTCACGTGCTGAAGCCTGTGCGGTGGGGGTTGCGGTCGAGCAACCAATCAGAAAGCAGTCGTGAGGTGAGCAACCAATTATACGCAGTTACTAGGCGGGCTTAAGATACAATTGAGCCAATCAGCATTTCACTAAGATTTCATTTGGCCCAATCAGCGCTCCTCCACCTGACGACCGTCAATCAGCTGGACTGTTTTCCTGGAGCTTCTCACACACTCTCGGAACAAGTTCGGCGTTAGTCTGGTTCTGACCGGCTCTGATAGGAATGTTGGAATTGTTTTTGGTTCAAGTTTAGCGAGAAAGTAAATAATAATAAAAATACCAATTAAAAGCCAGCGTGTCGAAATCTTTGGTTGACCGTGAGGATGTAGCGTCCAGTCGAAACCGGAATGACTTTCACTCCGCCGCGCGCGCCGTCCGGAAGTTTTATTATCGCGAGTTAAACCTGTTCTGAGAAACATTATGGTATGGGACAGAGGGAGACTCTGTCATCGAACGCGTCCATGAAAGGGAAGGTCACTTCTGTGAGCCGACTGGATGTGGATTCGGTACTGAAGAAGGAAGTCGAGCCCGACCGAGGAGATGCCCTTTCCTCAGGAAGGTAAGAGAGAGAGAGAGAGAGTAAAAATATACAGATAAAAAACACTATCACACGAAAACAAGTCAGTGTCCGTCATTAAACGGATGTGATTAAAGTGTTTTATTTAATACTTCGGGGTTTAAACCCGTAGAGAAGCGTCTCGCGCCTGATTCTCTACTGTAGTTTACTACTTACCTCTGTACAGCTCGCGCACTGCCAGATCTAACAGCTCTCTCTTCTCTCTCTCTCTCTCTCTCTCTCTCTCTCTCTCTCTCTCTATACCTCTCTCTCACTCTCTCTATCTCTCTATCTCGATCACTCTCTCTTCATCTCTCTCTGTCTCTCACTCTTTCTCTCTCTCTCACTCTCTCTCTCTCTCACTCTCTCTATCTATCTCGATCACTCTCTCCATCACTCTCTCTTCATCTCTCTCTGTCTCTCACTCTTTCCCTCTCACTCTTTCCCTCTCTCTCCATCACTCTCTCTCCATCACTCTCTCTCCATCACTCTCTCTCTCTATCACTTTCTCTCTCTCTATCACTCTTTCTCTCTCTCTCTATCTCTCTCTCTATCACTCTTTCTCTATCACTCTCTCTATTACTATCACTCTCTCTCTCTCACTATCACTCTCTCTTTCTATTATCACTCTCTCTCTCTCTATTACTTTCACTCTCTCTATTACTTTCACTCTCTCTATTACTTTCACTCTCTCTATCACTCTCTCTCTCTATCACTCTTTTTCTCTGTCTATCACTTTCTCTCTTTCTCTATCACTATCTCTCTCTTTCTCTATCACTCTTTCTCTATCTCTCTCTCTCTCTATCACTCTTTTTCTCTCACTCTATCACTCTCTCTCACTATCTCTCTCCATCACTCTCTCTCTCACTCTCTTTGTCTCTGTCTATCACTCTCTCTCTCACTCTCTCTCACTCTCTCTGTCTATCACTCTCTCTCTCACTCTCTCTCACTCTCTCTGTCTATCACTCTCTCTCTCACTCTCTCTCACTCT
>JAQMYF010000017.1:812605-824885 GCA_030014195.1 Neosilurus mollespiculum
ACTCTCTCTATCTCTCTATCTCTCTCTCTATCTCTCTTTCTCTCTTTCTCTCTCTATCTCTCTCTATCACTCTATCTCTATCTCTCTATCACTCTCTCTCTATCACTCTTTCTCTCTCTCTCTCACTCTCTCTGTATCACTCTCTCTCTCTTTTACAGTTTCTATCACTCTTTCTCTCTATCTCCTCTCTATCACTCTCTCTGTATCACTCTCTCTCTCTTTTACAGTTTCTATCACTCTTTCTCTGATAAACTTTAACACGTCTGTCCTGTTAAATCTGCACTAGCTACACTGTTCCCTCTAAATATCAGCTCAGAACCAAAACTAAACCATGTTTCCCCTCCACACCCACCACGTCAGTGTTACGTAACACGGTGCTCCAGGAGTTTTAAAAATGTATAAATAGATTTAGAATAATTTATTTAATCCTGTTTTGCTGTTAATTAACTTTAATTTTAGTTACACGGCGGGGGGGGGGATCACTCAGCACCTGAACAATATGGCAACAAAACACAAGGATGTACATCGTACCGCGATACTCGACAAGGTTGCCACGATATCGATATGTTGACACTGCTGCATTCTGATTGGTTAAAAATATCCTAAAAATCCAAAATATCCGTGTAGATCTGATCGTATATATTTTTGTGTAAGTTTATGAAGAAATGTATTTGTGTGTCAATTCAGGAAGGAGTCTCCAGTGTTAAAGGAAAAGGTGTATGGGTTGGTTTTACAGCATCGTCGTGATGGTGCGGTGTTTAATAACGTGTGCCGTTTCATGGTACGTAGGATTTACGACACGTTGGTGAGAAGCCCGATGAAACATGAACAGAGATAATAAGCTCCGATGTAAATAATAGTGAGTAAAGATAAAATATTAAACATTCATGCTGTTAAACTTGTGCATCATGCAGAAAGGTGACTAACTTCCTGTCTCACTGCTCTGACTCACTGCTGTCTAGCACCTCTGCCCATATTCGGACGTCCTGCTTGTCACCATCTGCCTTCTCATTGGTTCCTTACAGAGAATTTGCTAGACTTTTCTCCACCTCTCCCCCTCCCTTTGTTGCTCTCCTCCTCTTCCCTCTCCTCAACTTCTCCTGCTGTCACGCAAGCTTTTCCAAGCTGTGAGTTTCTTCCTCTTTCTCTCACACCACTGTTCTTGCTACTGTAGCACGATCGCGCTCCACTTCCTTTCATCACTCTATTCATCGCCTCGTCCGTCGCCTTAACATGAAACAAGAACGTTTCAAAGGCAGAGGGTGATGTCGACCTGGGAGTGTGTGTGTGTGTGTGTGTGTGTGAAATACCTTCAATCTTTCATTTATAAGCTGTACCCAAAGTCATCATTTAAGTGTTGGGATGAAATGAAGTGTACCTAAATATTTTAAGGTGAAAGGAGTCACGTGCTCAATGACTGACGGCGGGTCAGCGTGGTTCCAAACCCTTTGACTTGACGCTGGGATGATGTTCGCCATCGGTCGGCACTGACCACCATAAACTGTGAGGTTTTCAAAATGTTTGCAATTTCACGACGGCTCTTAAACCCGTGTGTCACCATTCGTCTGCCTTGTAGCTGTCGTGTTGTCGCCTTTCGCAGCCTTTCTCAACTGCGTTCTGCACAACCTATTTACTTGCACCGCGTTTTCACCTACTGATCACTATTGTCTTGCCGCACCACCATCATTTTTAACTGTGCTCAACCCGCCCCTGTGAGAGGCTGTTTTTGCCACGCTGCCATCATATTTCGGCAGTTCACCGTGGTGTGGAACTGTGCTGAACTGCCCCAGTGTGTGGCCTGCTTAGTAGAAGCATAAGGAACTTTGGGGAAGGAGTCTCCAGTGTCAGTGCTTTCCTGAACCGGGAACAGTTTGCTGTCCTCGCCATCTCAGCTCTCTATTTCAGGAAAAAGCCCCAATGACATCACTGCTCCTGCTGGGTTCACACATCGATACAAGTCCGGTGTCATGACGGGGAACACCTTCAGTGGTGTTTTCATATGAACTCCGCCCAGATTTATTCACTGATTTATTTACTCTTAGTAGAAATTACCTGTTAACACGATTCAGTAATAGAAGACATTAGCAAAACCATGTGCTCAAGTTAACTACCCAACCCACACAATGTACGTTTCATGGAGCTCTAAATAAACTTCTATATAAATATAAACTTACAGGAAATACCACCCGTTTCAGACGCGTGGACCCAGGCATCACATATCAGCTTATTATCCCTGTGTGACGTCATAAAGTACAGGATATTTACACATGGCTATGATGAGCTCCTCCTCCATGTTGATGTGAGCGGGACATTTAAACTCACGTTTGTGGTGTCTGGAAGCATCTGTCAATCAACAGTATCTCTGTTTGGTAATCGCTCTACTCGTGCGAAAGTTCAGCTCAGTTGAGCTCCACGCTAAATTTCGCCTCTCATCGCCAGTTTCGCACGATCTTAGACTTCGGACGGTCACCTGTCGCTTCCTGTGTGAACGAGGCATCCAAACATTTTCACCATTTGATGTTAATAAAAACTGAAACATGGGCTTATTAATAAACACGAGTTCTGATGGTGAGAGGAGTAAAACACTTCAGGATGTTCTGCTATAGGACATTAATCAACACTTCATAACACCACGCCATCACTGGGCATTTTACTGTAATATCACACACACACACACACACACACGGTGTTTATACTTTCTGTAGCCGGCGTTAGGAATGATTCTCAGAGAAGTGAGAAGGTCGGTGTGTGTGGTGGTGATTAAGGCTACTTCCTGTTCCTGTGGTGAAGAAACAGGAAGCTTTGTACACCGCAGAGCGCAGTCAGGTTGTACCTTAAATCCAGATGCGAGTCTGAACGTTTTAAGAATGTCCGTGCACTCTGGAGTCATTTATTTCCTGTTCCCACAGGAAGGGGACGCTCCAGTGATTGATTGATTTATTTATTTATTTCCAAGCGTGTAAATCCATCTGGATTATTAACACGTCGTTCTTGTGTATAACCTTTTAAAGTCACGTGAGGCGTGTTGTTAGTGTACGGTTTGAGTGTGTGAAGTCAGCGGATTTTATCAGCGCTGAAGTCGTGAGCTGAATCAGTGCAGCAGCTTCTTGCACTCCGTCGTGTTTCTCCTGTTCGCCGAGCTTTCAGTCTCCACCCTGTCGCCTGTTGCTGCTGGCGTTGCCATGGTGATCAGACCCGGAGAGTCCAATCTAACAACGGAGACTGGATTTAAATCACGACCCGAGCTACATGTGCACACACACACGTTTCCCTCCAGTGTAAAATAATGAGGCGGGGGGTGTGGCCTGAGGCTCGTTAAACTGAAGATGAACTTCCTGCTGAATTTGATTCCGTTTCAGCACTTTTACAGAAATTTCTTAATCTGAGCATCAGACTGTTTTCCTTTAACATCCCAGTGAATCATCTCTCCACACGTCTGAGGTTTCAGTGGAATTATTCACGTGATGTGTATGTTTTAGGATCGGTAACTAATCGTTACGAGTGATGTGTAATTGGAGGTAAAGTGTGCAGTAACTGAGACAGATAGAGAGACACCCAGAGACAGAAGGGGAGAGACAGTGAGAGCTGGGGAGAGACATACAGACAGAGATGGTGGGATGAAGAGAGAGGCACACAAATAGGAAGACAGACAGATGGAGGGACACATAGAGAGGGGAGACAGTTTGGAATGGAGAGAGAGAGACACACAGAAAATTAGGGACAGACTGATCATCTTCCGCTTGTTCCGGGGTCGGGTTGCGGGGGGAGCGGGGGGTGTTCCCAGTCCAGCCGAGAGACGTAGCCCCTCCAGTGTGTTCTGGGTCGTCCCCGAGGTCTCTTCCCGGTTGGACCTGCCCGAAACACCACACCAGGGAAGCGTTTGGGAGGCATTTTAATCTACATAATTTATTTATATATATATATACACATACATACACACAGAGAGAGAGAGACGGGGAGAGGCACAGTGAGAGAAGAGGGGGGAGTGAGAGAGATACACTCACACCCAGAGACCGAGAGAGAAATAGTGAGAGATGGGGAGAGAGAGAGAGAGAGAGAGAGAGAGAGAGAGAGAGACAGAGAGGGAGGGAGGGAGGGAGAGAGAGAAAGTGGGACAGATTGAGAGCCGCACACAGATAGAGAGAGAGAGAGAGAGAGAGAGAGAGAGTTTTTTGGGGGGGGGGGGGGGTAATAGGGCGATAGGTCCTGTTGTGTTGTGTATAATATTCTGTCTGGATAATTAGGACTAAAATGTCTGTGCCTTGTTTAGTGGTTCACTATGCAGAGGTTCCTCTATTTACAGATCTGTAGGATTTGTTTTCACTTCAGATCATGAATTAAAATGTGGAGTTTGAGTTAGTGAGCCAATAGAAAACAAGAAGGCTTTTTTTCTTCTTTTGAGAAGTGAAAATTCAAGCAGGATTTAAGTTATTTTTAAGTGGTGAAGGTTTTTATGTCGTCGTTTTCTTGATGCACCTCTTGGGGTAAAATGAGCCATTTACACAAATGTATTTTGTGATGGTGTTTGTTTTGTTTTGTTTTGTTTTGTTTTGTTTGTTTGTTTGTTTTTTCCACGCATTGTCACAGGAAACACGTTGGGTTCTTTTTCTGTGAGATTATTGGACTAGTTTTATCAGTCGAGGAGCTGAAATGGTGTTTCTGCTCCAGCTGTGAGGACACAAAGGCGAGGCTCCTCAGGGCTTGTGTTGTGTCTGCAGTGAAGCGCAGAGCGGTGCAGTCTGTGGTGCAGTCGCAGCTGTGGGGGATGATGTTTTCCTGTGTGCGGCAGCGTGATAGATGGAGGAGGCTGAGCCGCCCACACTACTGCCAGTGTAGAGAGGGGTGGGCCGTCTCCACCATCTCCGTTCCCCTGTACACGCGCCGCTCACGGTGGAGCTACTAGGAAAAAAACTATACACAAAAAGAGAAGGGTTCCTGTACACCAGGACAGAGTCATCGATACTCGTCCGTACTGCACAGTGGTGTTTATTTTGATATGAAAGAGTAACAGTATTGATCATCCTTACAGTGTAATTAATGTGTGTGTCACGTTTAAGGGATGCCGACGCTTATTTTAACATACATGACCATAAAAAGCACAAAACTGGTGATTTTATCCCGTGGATTACTAGCTATGGGCTAAACTACGGGCGTTAGCAGCTTAGTAGTAGCTTTTTCCCAGGAAGTGACGTCAACACGTTGGGCGGGGTTTACGTCTCTTGTGGAGATGGTGAGACGTCACGTTCTAGTGACTCTGAGGACGAGAACGCTGCCAGAGCTGAGCGTGACGGTGAATCCAAAATGGCTTACGCAGCTAGCGGTTTGCCAACTCGGCTTCCCGTCGTCAATTAGTTTAGTAACAAAAATGTTTTCTGTGATTTCTGCGCTTGTTGTTTGTGCGGCTCAGCGCTGGACCATAACGTGTTGTGATGCAGCTCAGCCAATCCAACGAGTTCACATCAATACCAGGCTGGAACAACCAATCAGGAAGGCAGCATGTCTCGAGTCGTAACACTCACACGCACGTTAAAAATCGGGCGTGGACTGATCTCCTTTTATTCTCAGATTTAACGTCATGATGGTGTAATGAAACAGTTACTGCTACACACGCGGGTTTTATTCCTGTGATGCCTCAGCCACCTGCCAGCAGTTACAACCTCTGTTCATTAATGCACCACGTCGTAAAGAACCGTCGTACTTTCTATCGTTGAACGCTGACGTGTACTTCGCACTGATGTTATAGCAGATGTAGATCGTCCTCCTTCTCCAGCTGCTGTGCCGAAGGTAATAAGATAAAATGAAGGTGGTGTGAGAAACTACAGCTGCTACAACACACTGACACTGGAGACTCCTTCCATAGATGTTTGTTTGGAAAAGGGAAACGTCATCATGCTGATTACACTCCTGTATACTGTACAAGCTCCTGTGCCTGAGCTGGTTCTATAGAAACGATGAGTATATTATTCGAAACCTGGGCTGCTGTTATGGAGAATAAATCTTCTGACCAATCAGAATGCAGAATTGAACAGCGCAGTAATGTAGGTGATTGTTCGTATTTGATAAAGGTGTAAATGGTTTATTGGCTTTGTTCTAGCATGATGCTCATGGTGTTGCTTTGTGTGTGTGTGTGTGTGTGTGTTAAGGTACAGCGTGGGACGTGGGGTAAAGCGTAAACTGAGCGAGTATGAGGAGTCTGCACTGGATCTCCCGTATCCCCAGCAGAGGCAGCTGGTCCTGGATCTGTGCCTGGACAAACTGCAGAGCTGCCAGCGATGTGCCGAGCCCAGCCTTCACCGCTCGGTGCTGCTGGCCAACACTCTGCGCCAAATCCAGCAGGAGATGAGGCTGGAGGGTGGAGACGCTCTGCCTCCCGCTTCACCTCATGCTCGGTTTCCTCCGCCCACCCCACGCCACGTCCCCGAGCTCCCGCCTGTGTCCGTAGACCCGGCACCGCTGCGTTTCTCGACTCCTGCGTCCTCATCCTCTTCATCGCCATCGTCCCTGGCGCTCAGCGAGGAAGTCGAGGGCAGACCTCCGCCTCTGGCGCCCCCGGGCGAGACGAGCACCAAGATGTCGGATTCTTTGTTTGGCACGTTCGAGATCACGAACTCCACCAGCTACCTGACGGACCTGCCGCTCGACGACATCTTCGAGGACATCGACACCTCCATGTACGACTCGTCAGAAATCTCAGTGCTGGCGTTTTCCACGCCCAGAGAGGACGCACTGAAGAACCTGTCGAACCTGCAGCTCTGCCTGGCTGACCTCAGTGACCTCGACCACATCATGGACATCCTGGTGCGCTCGTGATCCTCACACGCCTCGTCCGCTCGAACCGTCTCACGTTCACCCTGAAGGATAAAATCAGTTTTAAAAGCTTTTATAATTCACTGGAGTCTATTTTTATACAAAGAACCCATATATTTATATCTCACACACACACACACACACACACACACACACACACACTGTAGGATTGAAAAACAAGGATCCATATGTATATGCAGGGAATGAACATGAACAAAAGTATTGGCACCGATGTTTATTTATGAATAATGACTGTTTTTAAAGAGACGCAGCTTTAATTTCATCTTTACAAACTGATCCTGGGTCTGTGTTTTATCAGTAATTATGATGGTTAACGGCGTGCACACACTCGCACTACCTCTCAAACCCCCTGAGCAATCTTTAGATCCCACAGGACGATGGTTTACCTTTCTCTATCTGCGTGTATAAACAGGATCTGTTTATTTCTCCACCCATCATGAACTTTAGTGCCTACAAACGGAGGATGAAGACTAGCGATGGAGGACGTCACACTGTGGACACTCGTTATTTCTGCCTTTTCCAATCCCGCGGTCTTCTAAACTTTCTCTTCAGTAGAAATCGCGGTGTTCTGAATAAGCCATGTTTGCAGACGTTTCTAGACAATCGACTTTGAAAACCTTCAGATTTCTCCACGACGACGCTTCAGAAGCAATTCTGGACCTGAACACACGCACGACACGATCCAGGTTCAACGCCGTCGTCCGATCTGCAGCATAAACCTCTCAGAGACTTCACGAGACACATGGAGCGGGTTTGAGCGAAACCTGTTCTTAGGTTGACGTTTTTCCACAGGACCATGTGTTACAGTCACACTCTTAAAGAGAGAGAGTGAGAGAGAGAGAGAGAGATGAATTCGATTCCTACACAGGGATGTATATGGGGTGGAGCTCGGAATAGAGTAGCTCACTGATTGGTCAAGTGGTTTCACACATTTCTTTTACGATTTTAAAAATGATCGAATGTATTAGATGTTTAAATCAAACGCCCTACATGAGTGTTTTCCTCTCGCACGTATTTGGTGCTTTGTTATTATGGACGTTTTATTCGCTGCGGATTCTCAGTACGCGAGGTGTTCGCCGTTCCCTGTCGAATCCGTGAAACGCTGATCCGAGTGTTGTTTGGAGCGTGAGAGGAGACTCTGCTCTGAAACGCTTTGTACTCGTCCGGTTTAAACCCGATATATTTTATGGCGAGTGTAACGTTTACAGCGAAGTGACGAATCTGTTCGCTCTTCCTGCAGCATGAAACCCAGACGTGTCGTTTACAGCTGAAATGTTGGTGCGATTTGATTAAACCGTTTTAATGGCTATGCTAAATCAAACACATGGATGGTTTTGATAGCAGAGAGGGGGCGGGGCTCATGAAGGGAGTTGGTTCATATCGGGGAACTTGAGAGCGAATCAGTTCAGGTTCATATTCAGTCAGCTCACGTTATTGTAGGTTGCCCTTCATGGCGTATTTCGGAGTGGCGACTCGTTACAGCGTACCGCGGGGTTTAATATTGTGCAGCTCAACACAACTTTGTTGGCCTTGATGGTTCGATCTCAGTGACAGGTTTGGTGTATCTCAGGAGGACTTGATGTTTTCGTGGTTTTTGACTTGATCTTCGCCCCTTAACCCTCTAAGAGCATAAACTCCTCCTACTTTTACTGATGAAGCCAGATTCATAGTACTACACTGTCCTGTGGAAAAAAGAGCAGAGGATGAGGATGTGGGTGTGGTGGTGAGAATGAGGGAGGAGATGGTCAAGGGAGAGTGAGAGAGAGAGAGAGGAAAGAACAGGAGGAGGCGGAGCTAAAACCTGAGCCCAGTCAGCAAGCATAGATGGAGGAAGTCCGGAGTGTGAGAGAGAAATCAGTCCAACCCCCCTCCAAAAGAGGCCCCAGGGCTTGGTTTCCCCTTTCAACCAATCAGTGTGGTCTGGGGGTGGAGCTTTATATAAACCCCGCCCGTGTGCTCAGGACTCTCATGCTGAACTACAGTATGACCAGAATCGTGTAATGATCAGAATCCTGAACCTTTTTTCTCGCCCCCCCCCTTTTCTCTTTCTTTGTGTCTCTCTCTCTCTCTCTCTCTCACTCTCACTCTCACTCTCGCACACTCACACTCTCTCTCTCTTACTCTCACACACTCTCTCACACACACACACACACACACTCTCTCTTACACTCTCACACACTCTCTCACTCTCTCTCTCTCTCTCTCTCTCGCTGTTGATTCAGTTCAGATTTAAATCGGATTAAATGGACTGGACCGCAGGATATTTTATTTAACCCTGTTGTTTTTAACAAGGCCATCCCTTCTTCCTTCAGCTCAGACTCACAAACATCACCTCCTCCTCCTCCTCCTCCTCCTCGGTGTCCGGATACAGAAACTTGACCCGACTGGTGTTTACTCTCCCTGAACATCTTCACCGAAACACAAAGCACATCTGCTTCATCCGAGAGCCGTGTGTCAACTCAAACCACACGGCTTGGATTCCTCTTTTTATTCTTCTGAGTGTGTAAACATTTGTAAATAGTATTTTCAGTTTTATTTTCTGGGTCAGTTAAAGACCAAACAGTGAATGATAATTTATTTATTTTTATTTAAGAGTGAGTTTCTTTGTCATCGTCATTGTTACTTTGTAGCGCGGAATCTTTCACTTTAAATTCCTTAGGAATAATAATACTAATAATAATAATACTAATAAGGACATGTTTGTAAATACACCATGGAGTTTTACAGAGATTATATATATATAAATATAAAAGAAGTGTTTGTATGTATGAAGTATGAAATGTTTTCCCAGAGTGTATTTTCTTCAGATCTTCGTCCTCGGACCTGGTGGATATTCTGGCAGCTTGTTTACACTGAAACTGTTTTCACACTGGTAATAATGGTGATTATTATAATATGTAATATTACTATTTAAAGCCTTGTTGTTATTATTATTATAAAATCTGTCATGTGTTTAATGGTCCGGTAGTTACATTTCTGTTTGATATCCCAGACTTGTATTTTTTATTATTCTAATTTAAGTTTTATTTTTTTTTACTATGAAATGAAGAGCAGGCTGCCTGTTCTGTCTGCGGAATGAACTCCTCATGAAGCTGTACTGATGTTAAACTGAATGTTCGAAGCGCGGCTATGAATTAAACTGCCTTTAAATCAGCATTTACACTAACGCACTCCCTGCAGAACATTTTTAATCATCCCACTTTATTTTAAAAGCAATGAAGCCGTGATTAGCTTTAAGTGTCGCATTTACAGCCTGGAGGTGTTTATAATAATACGACTTCGAGTGATTTATCCTGATACAATTGTAAACTTCTGTCCCAAGTGCAATATAAACACAGCGCTGTGTGTGAGAGAGAGTGAGAGTGTGTGTGTGTATGAGAGAGAGAGAGAGAGATGAGTACACTGTACTTTGAGTGTTTTTATCTGATGGACTGGTGAGTGTATGAGGCGTATTTCTCTGCTCTGTAAATAACCTGATTGTTCACCATCAGTGTGTTCTATGCAATACTGCTGTAGCAGGTGAGTGTGTAATAAATAAACATACATTAATAAAATCATCTGTGTGTGTGTGTACTTTCTACATACTGAGGACCAGAAAGCATTTTTAACCAGCAGATTGAGGACATTTTGGCTGGTCCTCTGTTTGAAGGTTCAGACTTGGCTCTAGGGGAAGGAGGTGTGTTATGTCAGTGAATGTCACCACAAAGTTTCCCTCATGCAATCATTTTCCCGAACTGCTTAATCCTATTAGGGTCACAGGGAGGCTGGAGCCTATCTCAGCTGACTCTGGGCCAAGACTGGGTACACCCTGAACAGCTCAGCAGGCCATTGTAGGGCCATTTAGAACAACCGATTAGCCTAATGTGCATGTTTTTCTTTTTGACTGGGAGGAAACCCATGCAAGCACATGGAGAACAAGCGAACTCCCACACAGGAAGGTGAACCCAGGACCTTCTTCCTGGAGGCAGACCTGTGAACCACTACACCGCCATCCCTCCCCTTGATTTATTCCTGATTCACATAATCGTGTCACAGATGCGGTTCAGAAATGCTGACACCCGGTAACTGTGGAAAGGATGAATTCATTTAAAATTTTTCACTCAAAGTGAAGAATCTACAGAATGATGAGGAAGGCTGAGATCTGATTAAAGGTCAGAATTAGAGATTCATTTGAATCAATACAGTCCTGTATATTAGCATTCACAGCGCCACCTGCTGGAGATCATGTGCACCTTCAAATACAATCCTTGGGGGGAGAAATGAAAGATTTACAAGAAGCTGTGTTAAGGGTACAGTATTGATGCTTTGCTTTATCTCAGTTTAAGAAAGTAATGAAGAACACAGTGTGGTGTGAGTGTAATGATTGAGTGATCGGCTGGACTGATGGAGTTTCTTCCTGGGTTACTGTTAGCACACTGAGGTTAATTCTTTCTATAACTGCTGGTGTTGGATTCTTTTTCTCACCCATTCATTTGCTGAACCATTTAATCCTGTTAATGTTGTGGGGAGGCCGACCATGAACAGCTCACCAAACCACGGCAGGGCCACCACACACAACCATTTACACTCACACTCACACCTAGAGGCAAGGAAGCAGCCAGTTAGCCTAATGTGCATGTCTTTGGACTGTCGGAGGAAACCGGATTACCTGGAGGAAACCCACACAAGCATGAGGAGAACATGCAAACTCAACACAGCCCGGGACTCGAACCCAGGACTTTCTTGCTTTGAGGTGAATGTGCTAACCACTGCGCCACCCAAATGAGTTCATTAATAATAGAAATTAAATGTATAATTGTTTATTTAGTGAATTAAATTACAGACATTTCTTCAGCATATTAGATCAAATGATTTTCCTTCAGATTTAGTGCCGGGTTTTAATCAGTACTAATTCTTCTGTTGTGATGATGTCTGAAAACTTCTGACTGTTCCAATGCACTGACACTGGAGACTCCTTCCATCAGTGTTCAATAAACTACATTACTCCTTACAGGAAACTTACAGACCGTCAGCAATAATACACATTTAAAAATGGTTAGTGTGAATTAAAGTTAGTGTAAATAATGGTGAGAATTAATAATGGTTAGTGTAAATAATGGTTAGTTTAAATAATGGTTAGTATAAATAATGGTTAGTTTAAATAATGGTTAGTATAAATAATGGTTAGTGTAAATAATGGTTAGTATAAATAATAGATAGTTTAAATAATGGTTAGTTTAAATAATGGTTAGTATAAATAATGGTTAGTATAAATAATGGTTGTTATAAATAATGGTTGTTATAAATAATGGTTAGTATAAATAATGGTTAGTATAAATGATGGTTAGTTATAAATAATGGTTGTTATAAATAATGTTTAGTATAAATAATGGTTAGTATAAATAATGGATAGTGTAATTTATAGTTGTTATAAATAATGGTTGTTATAAATAATGGTTAGTATAAATAATGG
>JAQMYF010000017.1:825761-837511 GCA_030014195.1 Neosilurus mollespiculum
ATAAATAATGGATAGTGTAATTTATAGTTGTTATAAATAATGGTTGTTATAAATAATGGTTGTTATAAATAATGGTTAGTATAAATAATGGTTAGTGTAATTTATAGTTGTTATAAATAATGGTTAGTATAAATAATGGTTGTTATAAATAATGGTTAATGAGTGTTGATATAATAATAAATCAACTGTGGGACATTTTCAATCAACTGGCCAGACAATTAGCTCAATGTTCATATCTTTGGACTGTGGGAGGAAACCCGAATACCCGGAGGAACCCAGGCAGGCACAGTGAGAACGTTTCCAACTCCACACAGACCCCCTCTCTGAGGATCAAATCATTCTAGTTTAAGTTTAATGTTTTTAATGTATTGATTTATTTAAAACTTGTTATTTATTTATTTATTCCGTGATGTTTGTTGTGTTATATTTTAATTCCAGTGGTTTCTGTTCACTTCTACACCGGTGAAATCTGAGAACTTTCTGGCACTTTCTTTCCCTCAGGATATAAATACCCGAGTTGAGCCTCAGACTCGGCTGCACTGGAGCTTATTAAATGCTTTTATTTTAACTTTTCCTCATATAAATGGATTATTTTATCAGTTCCAGGTGTTGACCCTTATGTGAGGGGGTTTGTTTGGGGGGTTACTCTCTCTGTTGGTGAAATTTCGAAGCTGAAATACTGTAACTCTGTGTCGGTCAGAGCTGCTAAGCTAAGAGGGAAGCTAAGCTAAGCTAAGAGGGAAGCTAAGCTAAGCTAAGCTGAGAGAGAGCTAAGGTGAGAGAGAGAGAGAGAGTCATGGCGAAGTGGGGACACGGAGACCCGCGCTGGATTGTGGAGGAAAGAGCGGACGCTACGAATGTTAACAACTGGCACTGGTGGGGTTTAATATCGGTGTGTTAGCATGAATACATACATTTACTAAACACCCAGCTAATCACATAAATATCTGCAGTTCATTCAGAAAAAAACTCGCTCTGATAGAGTGGATCTGTTCGTGTCGAATCTGTGTGTGTGAATAAAAAGTCAGCATGAGAACTTTTACTCACTGATCTACACTGGGCGCGCGCGCGCGCGCGTGTGTGTGTTATTTAATTTATTTATCAATTTGATAAATTTATTTAAGTAATTACTTAATTTATATATTATTTAATTATTTGTTTTATTTCTTTACTTATTTTGGTTATTTAGTTAATCAATTAATTTATTTATTTTATTGAAGTTTATTTTATTTATTTAATTATTTTATTTATTTAATGTATTAATTTAATTTGTTTTTGTATTTATTTAATTTGTTTATTTAATTAATTTATTCATTAATTTAAAGAGTAGTTTAGTCTTTAACTTTAGAGTCACAACAACAAAAATTAAATGAATTAAAGTTTAGTCTAAATTAAAGCAGTGTTTCATTTTTATTACCTTTAAAGCCTTTTTTATTATATTTCATTCACATACTGAGGGTGAAATCATTTATATTTAAACGTATAATAAGATAATCTCATTAAGGTAAATAAATATAACGAGTCCTCGTTCTCTGCATCAGATTATTTGTGAAAATATATCAAACAATTAACTGGGACCATAAATAAACAAACAAATGAAAAAAAAAACCCAAACAAATAAAGAAGGAAAGAAAGAAAGAATGATTTTTATAGTTTATTTTTGCCGTTTTCAAACATGACACTTTTATCCCATGTTAGAGAGATGGATTGATAAGAACTACGTGTATCTCAGGGACCATTCAATTCAGCGACATCCACCAAGACGGAGGCAAATTATTGTTTTAAGTGAAAAAAAACATAAAAATGAGATTATCGTTTGTATTTAACGTATAACTGAAGCAGGTCAGATGAACTCGGCGCCTGCCAAGTGGAGCGCTCTCTCTCTACCAGTGTCTTTTTAAGGTTTCGCTTTCGCTTCCCAGGTATAATAAATAAAGATGAAGTACAGGGGTGTCTTCTGGAAATAAAATGGAATCGGATCCACAATGTCTTTCTGAAAACATTAATTTCCTCCTGTACGCGAGTGTTAATGACCCCCTGCACCGCCGCCATGATATTAAGAATATCACCATCTTTTTATTTCTCTTGAAATCGTTTCTCTTCTTCTGTTTCTTATCACTCGATCTCAGACTTTTCCACTTTCTCCCAATCGCTGATGCGCTGCCAAGTTATCACACATGCCGGTCGTTCCTCCGGTGACGCCGTCTCGTTATCGTTAATGTAAACATACAGAACCAAAACAAGATGTAGTCAGGTGAAAAAGAGATACTAAGCCTGTGAGCTGGGGTGGTTTCACCAGGAAACCTTTATATTCATCCAGAATGAACTGATAGTGGAAGATTAACACAGACCGGAGCTTCACCAGTGGACGGGGAACTTTAAACTGAAAATCATACAAAAAGCAAATGAAAACAAGATTGTTATGGTTTATGTTAAGTGAGACAATAAACACACCACCTGTTCCATCACAATGCTCACTCATCCTTCAGTGTAGCATCATTCAAATCTCCTTCAAAGTTTAAATAAATTGGTTTTGTTTGTTTTTAAAAATGTGAAAGCCTTATTTATTTTAAATGCCGTTTCAATTCACGAATTATTCCCTCGGGATAATAAGAATTATTGAATGGGTCAAAGTATGATACGGACAATTAATTATCATTAATTGACTTACAATCATCATTTTTATACAACTGAGCAATTGAGGGTTAAGGGCCTCGCTCAAGCGCCCAACAGCAGTGATGGTGGGCATTGAACCGCTGACCTTCGGCTCAGTAACCCATTGCATTAACCACTAAGCCACCGCTGCCCTATAATTATTCTAGTATTCATTCAAAATCTTTTAAACGTAGACAGTCACATTACTATGGCTTTACTGCCACCGGGTGTAGACTATGTATCTTCGGCCATCTTTGAGGAGGATAATTACAATCAGAATGAATACTCTGGGTGTAAGTTAAATGTTATGATTTGTTAAGCTTTGTTTAAACACCACGTGAAATAAATCATAACATTACATTTAATTGAATGAATTCTGAATTAATTTAATTAGTGCTGATAATCTGCAGTGTTTAAATGAATATATGAACTGGTTTTAAATGTGTTTGCTGTGTATCTCTTCTCTGGCTGTGAACCCGGCGTTCCTGTGTGAGTAAGAAGCCTCTGGAATTCTCCAGGCCATTAATAGAAACATGTGTGTCATGTGGAGACAGGAGTAACAGATGGTCGGAGAGTCGAGTACAGAGCAGGAGATGAGATGAACTCTGTGTTGGTTCTCTGTCCAGTATGTTCAGAAATGTATTTAACCCATTCCCTGCCATTGACGAGATTTTCCGGGAATCATGGTTATGGCTGTCACCCAGTAGATGGAGCTTCCAGCCATGCGTTCTCTGTTATCAGATCTTTAAGAACACATTTTCTGGCTAGTTACTTTCCTAAAAATGCTGGTGGGGAATATGTTAATGTGAGAAGGTGTTTATTCTTCTTGCAGTCACCTCCGTAATAATACTATGAGGATCAACAAAGAGCCTAAAAAACTCACTGTGTATGTGCTGTTGGAGTAAAACATTGTGATGTGATAAATCTTCACCGCACATGTCCCTGCTGATGAGCTGTTACTATGGAAACAGTAACATAGAAAGAGTGCACTATTGCCAGCTGTTGCTATAGAAAATTAATCAACATCTGACGACCAGTCACGAACTGTAGAAAGAAAATTGCTGCATGAACATGACTTTACAATAAATACATAAATTAATGAATGAATGAATTAATTAGACAATTTCCCATCACAGCATGCCAATACTTTTGGATTTGCTTTTGAATTCCATTTCAAAATTTCATTACAGGACAGAGCGTGATGTCACAAGCTGGTCACGGGATGTTCTGAACGAGCTTCTCCTCAGAGTCCGTGTGGAAAATGAAGATGGCTTCTGCCAAATCACAGACGTCAGCAGGATCGAGGGCGAGGCCTCCATTAACAACCGCAAAGGCAAACTCATCTTCTTCTACGAGTGGGCCATAAAAGCAACGTGGACCGGTATGTTCACACTGTTCCACTCAGTTTTTATTCGGTGGCGATATGAATTATTTTGTGTCATCTTCATCTTTGTGGGTTTTTTCTTTCAGGAACCTCAAAAAACGGGATTAAATATAAGGGGAATGTTGAGGTGATGAACCTTTCAGATGAAAACGACATGGATGACCTGGATGTGAGTGAATAAAGTTCACTAAAATATAATAAAAGTCCAGATGTACTTTACTGACTAATGAATCCAATCAGAACTCAAAGATCATGACTCATGAATCAGATCAGACTCAGAGCTGAAAATTCATGCCCTGATTCAGACCCAGAGAAATACTTTTGATTTGACTCTGAGTGTGAAACATGTGACTCAATTCAGATTCCAAGAAAAAAAGTGCCTTGACTCAGACTTTGCGTACAATTTGTGATCTGACTGAGTCAAAGTGTAAAACTTGTGATTTGACTCACGGTCCGAGTGTAAAACTTGTGATTTGACTCACGGTCCGAGTGTAAAACTTGTGATTTGACTCTGACTCATAAAACCTAAGCTTACCTTAAATGAATCAGCTTCTGATAGGAGTACTCTGGCAGGCACTTTAAATCGTTTGTGTTATCCTCTGTACAGATATGCATATCAGCGTGTAGAGACCAGCCCACTACACCCCTAACTGCCCTCATGAAGAAGGAGGGAGAGAAGGAGGTCAAACTGGCTCTACAGGGCTACGTGACCCACATGAAAATGGGTGAAATAGAATTTTAACAAATTGAAGCTTTCACTATTAGAGTTAATATTTAATGTAAATGAACTGAGATGATGTGTTTGATTTGTGTAGAGTTCTCTCAGGGTATGATCCTCCCTACAGCCATGGAGAACAGTACACAACCGGAAGCTCAGACAAACGTCAAAGTGGAGAAAAAGAACCCGGTACACAATCGCTACTTTTTTAAACTTTTTTTGTGTGTGTGTGTGTGTGTGTGTGTGTGTGCACGCTTTATCTCATTTTATGCTCGACTTTATGGTCCATAGAGCATCTCCTCCACCACCTCGAAATCTCCTGGCACTGGAGTGAAAATCCTCACGGCCTCGTTTAGCCTGAAGGAGACGTTCCTGACCTCACCGGAGGAGCTGTACAGAGTCTTCCTCAACCAACAGGTCAGACAACTCAACCGACGTCTCCAAAATATAAACATTTGTGTGTGTAGTGAAGAGCAAACTCTGATTAAAGTTATATTAAACCGATATAAGATGACAAGTGCAGAATTATGTGTTATAACAACTGTATAATATAATATTATAAATGACGGCATATAAATATTATAGCAATATTACCTTTACCAAGGGCGAAGGTGATGAGATTGGCCGAGTCTGTCATGAAAACTAATGGACAGCTTCCCATGAAATTTTAACCAAATGTGGGTCTTGGGCCAACAAAGAGCTGATAAAATTTTGGGCATGATCTGGATTCGGAACCAGTATGGTTTTGAAGGATTTTTTTTAACATCGCGCAGTAGGGCAAACACCCAGAATGCACCAGGAGAAAAAAATAAAGAGCTCAAAAATAATTGCGAAATAGGCCACAAGGGGGTGCCGTAATTCTACATAATCTGCCACTAAAACCCATATAAAGAAGAGACTGCACTACCTTGGTGGAGCTGTGCACTCTCCAAGTGCATTTCAATATATCAAGTATCGTGTATATATTATAATAATAATAAAATTATTTTGGGATGAATTGATAACATTTAGCTCCAGTTATTGACATATTGTAGATTATATATCTTTGATTATTAAAAAAATAATTTTGACCCCAAAAAATGGAAAGCACAGCATGAAAAAAGACCAAAAAATTTAGTCACAAGAAAAATTTCCATACACGCTTCTGTAACCGATCACTCTAAGAAAGTGTACATGTAAACTTTATTGATCATATTTTTAATTAAAACAGAAAAGCAGCAGGTTTTTCATCCAACCATCTGATGCTAACTGAAAAAAATTCTTTATTCAAGTGAAAATCAACAGCACTGATAAATTGGATGCGCTACTTCATTCCTTCATCCTGTAAATAATTTTGTTTATTGTTTGTAGATGGTTGAGGCGTTCACGCATCTCGCCGCCTGTGTGGACGGGGTGAGAGGGGGACAGTTCCGACTGCTGGAGGGAAACGTGCATGGACAGTTCTCTGAACTGGTGAGGACTGAAAAGATCTGATCATTAGTACCTCAGTGACACACTTTTACCTCACACCTTTACCTCACATTCACCTCATTCATTTACCTTAAAATTTTACCTCACCTTTTTTACCTCACACTTGTACCTCATACATTTTTCCTTACACATGCTATATAGCACAGTATTCTATATTAGGGTTACAGGAAGGCTGGAGCCTATCTCAGCCGACTCTGGGCGAGGGAGGGGTACACCCTGAGCAGCTTGACAGTCCATCACAGGGCCAACACACACAACCATTTATACTCACACCTAGGGGCAATTTGGAAAAGCCACGTAGCCTAATGTGCATGTCTTTGGACTGTGGGAGGAAACCAGCGTACCCAGAGAAAACCCACGTAAGCACATGCAAACTCCATATAGAATCATTGTTGCTGAGCCCAGGACTTGAACCCAGAAACTTATTTCTGTAAGGCAGATGCGCTAACCACTACACCACCATGCCTTACACGTTTACCTCGGACCACTACCTCACTCATTTACCTTGGACCAGTACCTCACACATTTACCTCAGACCAGTACCTCACACATTTACCTCGGACCAGTACCTCGCTCATTTACCTCGGACCAGTACCTCGCTCATTTACCTCGGACCAGTACCTCACTCATTTACCTCAGACCAGTACCTCACTCATTTACCTCAGAACAGTACCTCGCTCATTTACCTCAGAACAGTACCTCGCTCATTTACCTCAGACCAGTACCTCACTCATTTACCTCGGACCAGTACCTCACACATTTACCTCAGACCAGTACCTCACTCATTTACCTCAGACAAGTACCTAACTCATGTACCACGGACCAGTACCTCGCACGTTTACCTCGGACCAGTACCTTACTCATTTACCTCATTCCTCTACCTTAAACGGTTACCAATTATACCTATAAATATACAAATATATTTTTTCTACCTCACAGGTTCCAAACCAGAAGATTGTCATGAGGTGGAGGTTTTCTTCCTGGCCTGCAGGTGTGTGTCCTCACTAGTGTTGAGCTGAGTGAAAACATTTGTACACCCTGTATCAGAATTTAATGACTGAAGGTTCAGAAGCCTGTGATAGAAACGTACATTTTATATTCAATTGAAGAATTATATTTATTACATTATTGAATAAACAAATATTTAAATTGTAACAATAATGCAACAAAAATAAAACAAAAAAGCAAAAAAATTCAAAATAAAAGAAAGGAAAAAAATCTTACCTGAGGGTAACGTGGTTTGATATGACTTTTATTATGAAATTTTCAAGAACGTAAAAGTGAGCAATTAATGTGAAATAAAGGCTCCAAATTTCATGATCAACATTAGCAACATTTAGGGTTTTTTTTTTTTTACTTCTTGAAATAATTAACATTTTAGAAATTTAAAAAATACAAGCACAACAAGCCCTGCGATGGCCTGGCGAGCTGTCCAGGGTGTACTCTGCCCTCGCCCGGAGTCGGCTGAGATGGGCGCCAGCCTCCCCGCGACCCTAATTAGGATTAAGCGCTTCAGAAAATGAATGAACAACCACAACAAAACATGGGGAACAAACCTTTACACCCAGCAGTAGATTCTGTGCTCTTAGTGAAGAGTCGATTGAGTTTATGATTGATAATCTTTGAAAGGAAAATACATTCGTTCATTTGCCAAACCGATTAATCCTACTAGGGTCATGGGGAGGCTGGAGCCTATCTCAGCCAAATATGGGTGAAAGCAGCATGCACCCTGAACAGCTTGTCAGTACATCGCTGGGCCAACACATACATAATCATTCACATTCATGCTCACACTCACACCTAGGGGCAATTTAGAACAGCCAATTAGCCTAATGTGCATGTCTTTGGACTCTGGGAAGAAACCAGAGTACCCAGAGGAATCCCACTCAAGTCTGGTAAGAGCAGGCACAGAGAAACACCCTCGAACCCAGGACCTGCTTCCTGTGAGGCGGACGTGCTAACCACTACACCACCGTGCTGTGAAAGGAAAATATGTAGATTTTATAATATGTATATATATATATATATATATATAATTTATAATTTATTTTTTTGGCCTTTTTTTAGTCAGCTCAGTTCTTTTGTTGTTGTTGTTGTTGTTGTTTTCAGGACACTTCTCGACGGTCATTCTGGGCTTCACAGACCGAGGCAGTGAGACAGAACTGTCGCTGGAGGCTAGAGGCGTACCCAGCGGTGAGGAGGAGAGAATGAAGGAGGGATGGCAGAGATATTACTTTAATGCTATTAAACAGACATTCGGTTATGGAGCTCGGGTCTGTTGAGCCTGTGTTACTTTTGAATGAACCTTTTTGTTTCCCCTCAGTGTGTGTGTGTGTGTGGTGTGTGTGTAGTTTTAACAGATTGAAATAAACTGAAATGAAACTTTTTGTTGTGTTTATTTTACACTGATCTCACTTTTCTTTTATACCCACAGTAAAGCGATGGGATCTGGGAATATTTACCCATGGGTGTCCTGATTACTGAGCAGTTCTGGCGCAGTGTCAGGTTTTATTTCCCATTTTTTAACTTTAAAACCCTATTCGTAAACTTCAGTCATTTATTATGAAGTATTTCAATATTATATAAACATCTAATGACCAACTGAAGTTTGTCGTAATTATTATACGTTCAGCTTGGTGCACGGTGCACAAGTGTAAAGTATCGGCACCCCTTCATCCATCAGTGAAAAAATAAAAATACAACAAATAGAAAAAGGATGTGTAGTACAGTAATACGGTAGTTTTTATTTGTATACATGAGAGCTAATGAGAGGATCATCAAAGTTTTATTCTGATCACACGGATCAATTCAGGACTGAGGTGCATTTTATTCATGTTCATGTATTTCTCTCTCCAACACAGAACAAACAAATTACATATGAACATGTTCTACTGTACACACGTGTAATCTCTCTGGATTACCATTAAAATCTAAAATCTCATATTATTATATCATAAACTGGACTGTGATCTGTTATGACAAATTAAAAACTTCAGCCAAGTACATGATGATGAGTTAATAATTAAACTTTGGAAATAAGTGTATGCTTTTCTTTAAAGCTAATGAATTTGATAAGTGTTTGTCTTTCTCTTCTCTCTCCCTTCTTTCTCTCTTTCTCCTCTCTTCTTTCTCTCTCTCTCCTCTCTCTTTCTCCTCTCTTCTCTCCTCTATCTCCCTTCTCTCTCCTCGCTCTTTCTCCTCTCCCTTCTTTCTCTCCTCTCTCTCCCTCTTTCTCCTCTCTTCTCTCCTTTCTCTTTCTCTCTCCGCTCTTCTCTCCTCTATCTCCCTTCTTTCTGTCTCTCCCTTCTCTCTCCTCTCTCTCTCTTTCTCCTCTCTTCTCTCCTTTCTCTTTCTCCTCTCTCTTCTTTCTCTCTCCTCTATCTCCCTTCTTTCTGTCTCTCCCTTCTCTCTCCTCGCTCTTTCTCCTCTCCCTTCTTTCTCTAATCTCTCTCTCCTAGCTCTCTCTCTCCCTTCTCTCTCTTTCCTCTCTCTCCCTTCTTTCTCCTCTCTTCTTTCTCTCTCTCCTCTCTCTCTCTTTCTCCTCTCTCTTCTTTCTCTCTCTCCTCTCTCTCCCTTCTCTCTCCTCGCTCTTTCTCCTCTCCCTTCTTTCTCCTCTCTCTCCTCCCCCACCTCTCCCCCCCCCCCCTCTCTACTTCTATCATGTACGAGTAGGAAGACAGGAAGGGGGTGAATACTTTGCACACCTGCAAATTGTCCTCGTCACCTAATAACCTAATAGCGCGTGCAGAAAGCTGAACCAAATTATTTATTAACTACCAAACATACAAAACGCGTTTTAATCTCTAAAACGATGCACTGAAGTGTGTAACGGACCAGAGAAAACCACTCAGGTGTTGAGGAGCGGATTTGTTTACGGCAGCTGTCGTGTACGTCAACAGGATGTGTGCGCATCTGATTGGACTACAATGTCTTCGTGAGTGTCTCTTATTGGCTGCCCTTTTTGTCGTAGCACTTCGCGATTGGTCTAGCAGAAAAACCCGGAAACTATTTATCCAAATTTGTTTCCTCACCCACATTCCGACTAATCCCGCCTCCTCTGTTGTGATATCCTAGTATTAGTCTAATTCTGCTTTTTGATTGGTCAGATGTCTTTCTATATGTTTGATCAGCCAATGATAGCAGGGTTTTCTCGGAGTACGGGTGGGTATAGGAAAATATGAGGGTCGGCTAGTAATGCATAAACTCGAGCTCTACATGAATGCAGAGCAACTTGTAAATTTAATTGACGCCAGACATTTAAGATCCGTTTGTAAAGTTTTGTGAGGATTAATACTAATAACCTGAATTGGTTTTGTGTAAGGTTTTTCAAGTTAGCGTTTAGTCTGACAGAAACTGATACAAGCTAGCATTCTTTGCGTCAGCTTTATGCTAATGTTTAGTTAGCTTGTTCATATTGTTGAACTAACTAGCAGAGGTTAAGACCGAGTGTGTTGTGAATGTTATCGTTATGGATACACGGAGTTCTTGCACTGTGTTGTTAGATTTAGACTACAGTCTTGTGGTAATGTGCTAGCTGTGTGTTTGGTTGATGTGAGTGATGGTTGTGTAGTTCTGTGTTTATCTGTTAGAGTTGAGTCCTAGTGGGTTTGAAAGGCAGGATGGATCTTACACAGAAGACCTGCTTTCTCCTTCTGCTGTTTTCAGTCTTTTACCTTAAAGTGACAGCTGGTGAGTTAAAACATTACACGTTTGGAGATTTGAATTCCTATATCGTGACATGTTATGTGAATATTTACACAGAATCCTTGTTTTGCAGAAGTGGAAGCAGAAGCTGTTGATGTTCAGGAGTCCTCTTCCCCTCAGGTACAGCGTGTGTGAAAGATAAACTCCGTCCTGAAGCTTAGGAAAGGTTTATACTGTAATATGTGTGTATTGAGGGATAATTGTTTGGTTTTCATAATGATTCCCGCGCCTCAGGAGCAGTTGATCGGTGCAGGAATGGGGTTAACAGCTTGTACTTTCTCTGCAGTTGTGTATCAGTCTGAGTTTGTGTCCTCCTGCACTGCAGGTGGCGCTGTTAGAACCACATAACAAACCTCATAATAACCAAAAGGCGACTGAGTGGTAAACCACAGACCATTTATAAGGTAGACCGCGCAATGAGTGAATTTCGGCATAGCTCGGCAGGCGCCATCTTGGGACCTTACAAGTCGAGTGCTGGCAAATGGTATACATGGATGATGTCTGCGTGGCGTCATGAAGCGTGTAAAGAGTGGAAGTAAACTGACGCCATATTGTTTAGGGTGCAAACAAAAGGTTCAGTCATTGCAGCCAGCTTTGAGATCATCGTACGAGTTACATTGACAGTTTACCAGAGCCGTAAAGACCAAATCGTTAAGTTGCTGTGATGTCACAGTAACGTGCCAACTTGGTCGTTTACTTTTGTCAGTGGTGGTGGACACAGCTTTTCACCAGGGATCACAAGTGCACGGTCTCAGTTTGTCATTTTTTTATTTGGGTTTTTTTTTTTTTTTTTTTTTTTTTTTTTTTTTTATTATTCAT
>JAQMYF010000017.1:851248-864434 GCA_030014195.1 Neosilurus mollespiculum
ACTACACCCAGACAAAATACACACACACACTATATATATATATACACATTATATATATATATATATATATATATATATATATATATATATATATATATTATCACCTTGCACATACACTATACACACATATTATACACCTACACTATACACACCGTACACATACACTGTACACATAATACACATACACTACACACATACACTATATACACATTATACACTTAATACACATACACACTATACACACACTTTACACACTTTAAACACATTACACATGCATCATATACATAATACACACACACACTTTACACACAATACACAAATTCTACACACACTTCACATACAATACACACACATTACACAACACACACACTTTACCCCACACACTTGCTGCATGTAAAACATTATCCTACACCTTAACAGAAGCTCTGATATTGTTTTTTCTCTTTAATATCTGGTGCAGCATCGGCGGTTACGGAACCTTCCAGAACGTTATAACACTCGCAAGTAAGTTCCACTGAAGCTCCATTCAGCATTTATTTATTACATATAAAACTACTACAGCAATGCCTTTACAGTAACACACACACACACACACACACACACACACACACACACACACACACACACACACTTATATAAGAACCATTTTCAGCTTGTTCTAAAACCTTATGAAAATTTCAGCAACAGTCAAAGAACCGCCTGTCAGAGTTCTAGGGTTCTATTATAATGTTTTCTATGAAAGCCGGGTTTTTTTTAATTTGGTTCTATAAAGAACTCTTCCTCCAGATCCAGAGCTGCCACAATAAAGAAATGATTTATTACCTCATAGAGCCTCCCACAGGCTTCTACTTTCACCTACATTTACACTGTGTTTGGTTATGATCTCTGTCACTCCAACACACACTCACACCACCATCACAGGGTTCTTAAAGGAACTAAAATGGTTCTTCTATGATGTCACTCCTGCGATGGCCTGGTGAGCTGTCCATGGTGTATTCTCACCAGGGTGCCCTCGGCCAGAGTCGGCTGAGATGGGCGCCAGCCTCCCCGCGACTCTAATTAGGATTAAGAGCTTCAGAAAATGAACAAATGAATGATGTCACTCTTCATGTTTATTTATCATGTTTGGTTCTCCAGCTTAACTGATGTCATTCCCAGTACCTGCACTCTGTGTGTGTATATATGTGTGTGTGTTTCAGACATCCTCAGACTGTTTAACCCCGATCTTGTGGGTCCGGCTCCGAGCAGAACGGTGCATGGAAGCCCAGCACCGCTCAGTGAGACGGGTTTGAATCTGGCTGTGACGGGACACAACACCTTGTAGGTATCAGTGTGGAACAGAACATTCATCGTTCATTCATCTTTTGAAGAGTTTTACAGGTGTAAAAATAAATGTGTGTGTGTGTGTGTGTGTGTGTGTAAGTAATCTTCCTGGACAAGCTCGGCGTTTGATTGACACCCTGAAGATGATGGACGTGAGAAGCCAAAACCTGTAGAAAAGCCTGTGTGTGTGTGTGTGTTTGTGTGTAAAGTGCATGTGTGTGAAACGCGTGTGCGAAGCTCATGGAAACGTATGCAATGTATATGTGATGTGTGTGAGACGTGTTTGTATAAAACATGTGTGAGACGTGTGAGACATGCATGTGTGTAAAATGTGTGTGTGTGTGTGTGTGTGTGTGTGTGTGTGTGTGTGTTTCGGAGGTTTTCTCCTGTCAGTGTTTTACTGGTTCTGAGTTCCATCCTGATGGTTTTGACCTGCAGGACGTTCATTTTGATGAAGACTGGAAACTGCTGACGATCCTCATCGGAATGAACGATATCTGTGACTATTGCAAGGACAAGGTGGAGTGTTCCAGCTGTTCCAGATGTTTCAGCTGTTCCAGTTGTTCCCGATGTTTGTGTAGACGGTGTAACAGTGTATTTATATTTATTTGTATTACTGTTGTTCTTCAGATTGTGTGGCGAGTGTAACCGCGTGTTTATTCCTACAGTCGCTGTTTTCTGTGGAGAACTTTATCCACTACATGTCCACGGCTCTGGAGATGCTGATGAGTGAAGTAAAAAATAATCATTCAACTTATTTTCATGCATGAATTTACATTCAGTCCGACTCTGACTGCATTTTCCCAAACGTGTGTGAACGCACGAACGATCGCCAGGGATTTATTAAAGGAGTTGCTCTGATATCAACTTGTTCTGTTTGCGAGATTCATTAAATCCAACATGATGAATGCGGCCTTTACACGGACATAATATAAACTCTTTCACGTATCATATCCTCACGTAAACGATGCACGGTGTAGGTTCGAGTTTCAGACTTGGAGCGTTTCTGTGTGAGGCTTGCATGTTCTCTCCATGGTTGTGTGGGTTTCCTCCATGTACTCCGGTTTCCTCCTGCAGTCCAAAACATACACAGTTGGCTAATTGCCTGTTCCAAACCACCCCTAGATGTGAGTGTGAATGGTTGTGTGTGTGTTGGCCCTGCGAGAGCAGGGTGTACCCCACCCTCATTCAGGGTGGGCTGAGATGGGCGCCAGCCTTCCTGCAACCCTAATCAGGATTAAGCAGCTTAGAAAATGAATGAATGAATGAATGAGGTTTAAAGATTAAAAGGTGTGACTCCAATTGAATTTTCTTTACATGGTTTAAGGTTTTAAAATTATAACAAAAAGCAGAAAATCGTGATAATAAATCATCGTATAAATCAAATTGGCACCTCTGTATCATAACAGTATCGTATCAGGTGATCCCTGGTGATTCCAATCCCTGTTATTCATAAGTATGTTTTCATTAGTGTATAATAACGAAACGCTGAATTTCAGTATGGGAAGAATGAGCTGTTTATATCTACAGTGGGGGCGGGGCCTATATATGCAGGTATAGATAGATGTACACGAAGCCAATGCTTCGTGCAGCTCTGTATATAATGTTTTGTTAAGTTAATGTTTTTAGCTCCCGCCCTTCCGAAACTATAGGAAAGGGTTCCGTCCTTCCGTCTGTCCGTCACACTGTAGTTTCCGGATATTTCCTAGCCGTTGCTATGAGTGCTAGGATGAGTTTGTGTGTGAGTGACCTTGACCTACTTTCCAAGGTCACAGAGGCAAAACTGTAAATTAGGTTTCCGGATATTTACTTGCCACGCTGAAGTTGGGGCTTTCAAACTTGCTATGCTTGTTCTATATTGGAATATTATGAAATGGCCCTTTCGGCGGGAGCGTCTGGACCCCTGTGGTCTATTTTAAATGTTAAATTAAACAATGAAAGATTTATTATCTGAGAGCATCGACTCTTCATCACGATTTCTTTACAGAAAAATTTTCTTGATTTGGTTTCAGGTTCCACGAATGATTGTGAATGTGGTTCAGATTCTACCGATGGGGACACTGAGGGAGGTGCAGAAACCCACACCTGGCTGTCTACTCCAGAGGTTCTGTACATGTACTGCATGAACACGCACACACGCACACACACACACACACACACACACACACATTTCATGAAGTTGCTATGGAGATCATCATTAGTGGACAGAATAAAATAATTTTTTAATTTTTAGTAAATAGCCGTGTAATAACAGGACAATGTCCAGTGAGCTGATCCTCATCACTAGATGTCTCCACTGAGCGTCAGGGTCCTGATCCCCCTGTCGGAGTTTATTCTGCAATACTGACCACATGCTGTACAAATCCCTTCTGTATTTCAGAGTCCAATCAGGTTTTCATTCACACTAATAGTTTTCACTTCGATATTAATCCTTTATACATGATGCTGGTCCAATCTCCGCAGGTCCTTCTGCTCGTGTCTGGTGAAGCCAGCATCGGACTCCGCTGAGCTTCAAGAGCTGATTGATGTGAACCTGCAGTACCAGGTGTGAAGACGATGTGGCACAGGATAAAACCTTCACACATCTCTCAGTGACATTTCAGTATCATCTCAGTGGCATCTCTGTGGTTTCTCAGTATCGTCTTAGTGGTTTCTCAGTGGTTTCTCAGTAGCGTCTCAGGGGTGTCCCTGTACTATAGTGATTGCTTGGTTCTTTTATCGGACGCCGTTACTTTTGTTGTAATTGAACAACTTAGTTTTATTCATGTAAATTTATGGATATGTTTTGGAATTTCTTTTATCTCTCGGTGATGACCTTGTGGCCCTCTGTCACATACTGAACAGTATGCACCATAACTTCAAAGACCACACGGCATCCTGTCACCTTGGAGACCGTTCTGGATAAAGTAGACAGGCGTGAATGAAGAAATCCTAAACAGCTGAAAAAAAGCAACTCACTAACTCTTGACTGCTCTCTCTGTATATCTGTTTGAGTAAGATTGTTTAGATTGGGTGAGGTGGGGTGTGGGGGTGTGGCCTATCCTGAACACTATTGGCTGTTCTTGTTTTGAAAGTAAATACATGAATACATTTATCAAATATCAAATCATGATATTTCATGTCATGAAAAGCAGATAGGTGTGGATTATATATATTTCATTATTATAATTATTATTATTATTATTATTATATATAATAAGATGTGCTAAATTAGTTTTTTTTTGTTCTCCCAGAATGCCCTGGAGCAGCTTCTCCATACTGACCGCTTCTTTAAAAGCGACTTCGCTGTGGTTCTTCAGCCGTTTCTGAAATACGCAGACCCTCCGCGACTTCCAGTAAGAGTTTGTTTTGATGATGTTATTTCAGCCGACGGCTTTAATATCACAGTGTGTTTTCAGCCTGAGAGCAAAAAACACTTTTACAAGCAACCAGGAAACTCATAAAGTAGAGCAGCGCTCATAGAGTGTAAAGTACCTCCACAAGGCACAAATGGATTATTATAACTTCGCACAGTTATAATGAAATGTCTCCCCCTAGTGGGTGTCTGGTTAACATGTTATAAAATGACCATTTTTGAGGAAATCTTGTATTTTTGTCAACATGATCCCATGCACGGATCATCTCCAAAATGTAATAATTTGTTACTTGCACCCCACCCTACTGTAGAAAAGAATTTCATTCAAATCCGTGTATAAATTTTTGTGTTATGTTGCACACAAACAGACAAACAAACAAACACAGGTGAAAACATATCCTCCTGGTAGAGGTTACTAGCCTCTGCCACATATAAATTAGTGAATGACTGATGCTAGGAGTTTATCCAGATAAGTAGCGAGGTTAATTGTAATCACAAAAACACCTTGGATACTTTAAAAAACCCAAGAAGTAAAATCGCTGAAAGTCACTTGTGTGTGAGATGTAATGTCATGTTTTCGCTTCTCTTCTTCTGGTAAGAATGGGAAGATTGACATGAGCTTCTTCACCCCAGACTGCTTCCACTTCACCGTAAAAGGACACGAAGAGCTGGCCAAGGGTCTGTGGAACAACATGGTGAGTTTAACCACAGAGACGTTTAAGATATGTTTTGTAAACACTGGATACAGAGGCGGGAAATAAAAGTGCGTTAGCAAACTCGATCTCAAAATTAGCGAGATGTTCAGGACAGTGAGTCGACTCCTTGAGTCTGTTCCTCTAGGTGAATCGTTCAGGATACAAAAGAGTCGACTCTTATTCATGACCTGAATCAAATCTTTCAATTCACTGAAATGTACCAGAATTCCCCTCCCTACAAATCTGGAAACATGAGGATATTAAAGGTGTCCTTTATTTAAGAAACGTTTAACATTTGCCTTATTTATGCATCAATAATATGAAAGTGGTTCTCTCTCTCTCTCTCTCTCTCTCTCTATTTATATATATATATATAAATAACACAACATGGCGATAAAATAATGAGGTGATCAATAATTGCTACATTGACATTTTATCACTATGACATCGGGTGTTATTTCTAATATCATAAGCGCTAGACTGATGATGCGGTTTTCTAAAAATAGACCCCATCGTCTAAAAAATTCATCCACATGGAAACATGATCCCATCTCAATAGGGCTTCAGGAACAGTTTCCTAAAAATAATAATAACATGTTGAGTAATGAGAGACGTTCTGATGGACTTCCTTCTCTTTATCACGTCTCAGTTCCAGCCTGAAGGGGAGAAGTTTGTGGTTACGAGTTTTTCAACCCCGATTCAGCTGCTGTGTCCTCCCGTGGTAATGCTTCTCTATTAATAAACTGTTTAAATGTCACATCATCTTCATCCATTGCATTAAGTAAATCTCTCTGTTTTAATATTTTAAATCTAGGATCATCCGTACATCTACACCAAACCGAGAGCAGTGAGGAGTGACGCCCCCGGATCGTCAGGAGCTCGATTACCCATGCTCCTCTTCTACTCCGCGCTCACGTCCGTCCGTTTCTACTGTTAAACATCAACTGTAGCTAAACCTGCAAGGAGCATCGTATCCACTCACTCTACAGCACTGAAACGCTTCAACATTTTACAACCAAAACGAGAACAAAAGGCATCATTCCTAAAAGTAATGGCACCCCACTTCTTCCCTTCAGTGTCCAGGTACAATTATTGGCTGATTACGGAGTGCTCTGATCTTTAACAGATATTCCACGACCTGTAATTATATATGGACTCACAGCCTGCGAGGTTCTAGCATCAGGCGACACTGAGGACTGGAGACTTGTTCCTCACAGCGGGTCAAAAGAAAAAAAAATCTATTTCTTGAAAATGAAAATATACTGTATATATGGGTAAGGTTCCTGAAAATACTCCAGGGTACAGTGATGTGTCCATTGGCTGTAAATCTGTTAATAATGGGACTGCACTGATTATTCGAGTCTCTTTTGAAAGATCATGACCAGAGACACTCAGTTGGGACACTTTTATGGGTCTGTCACCAATATTTCTCCCCCTAACAGCCCATTGAAATGACCCGAAACCTCACATTTGCAGGGTTGTTTTTTTATTGTCCACAGACATTTTACACATGTTTAGACATGTTTCTGAGCATTTTGACCAATCATTACTTAATTTGTAAAAGTTTTCAGGTACTACACATGTTTACCAATAGGTACGTCCTAAATTAATTTTGCGGCAGCCTATGTTACGATGGCAGGGCTGATAAAATGTCCATGATATTGCGTCATTAGCACTATTGACATGCTGTAATCCTATAAGATCATATTTAAAAATAGCCACAATACAATGCTTGTAGACTAAATCTAAAATGAAAATAGTGTCATGTTAAACAATGCAATCCAAAATAAGGGTCTGGAAATACGGTTCAGGCTGGTGAACAATCATCTCACGAGGTTGTAATTTACACTATTGACATGCTGAGGTGCACATTCTCCCATTGAATTTGCTTGTTTTACCCTGTTCCTCACGTGAAATAAAGACAACATATTCCATTCTAGCATGTCTTGACATTATTACAAGCCCAAATTTCTGTACTTTTCATGCCGTAACGTAAATGACGGCCAAAAATCTCTTCTGATATGCCTTTATTCAAAGACCCACCACCCAAAAACTATTGGTCATTGAATGACTGTTTTTTGGGCAGGGATACTCAACACTCATTCATTTTCTGAACCACTTAATCCTAATTAGGGTTGTACACCCTGGACAGCTCATCAGGCCATCGAAGGGCAGAAATGCGCTGATGGCTAAGCAGGCTACTCTTGATGAAAGTCAGCAACAGTTCTTTTACACTCCTCTCACCACAGACAGTGAGAGACACGGCCGACCTTTGATAACCCAGTTGGCTGCACTGGGGGGACAGCAGTGACAACCCGGTGATAGTGGGGCTCGAACCCCCGACCTTCAGATCAGTAATCCAGCCCCCTACCACCAGGCCACCGCTGTCTTAAAAAACATTATGTTCATATAAATTCGTTAATTTGCTGAACTGTTTAATCCTACTCGGGTCGCGGGGAGGGTGGAGTCTATCCGAGCCATTTATGGCAAAGGCGGGGTACACCATGAACAGCTCACCAGTCCATCGCAGGGCAACACACACACAACCATTTACACTCATATTCACACCTAGGGGCGATTTGAAACAGCCAGTTGACCTGATGTGCATATCTTTTTACTTGGGGAGAAAACCGGAGTACCCAGAAGAAACCCATGCAAACACAGGAAGAACATGCAACCTCCGGACAGAAACACCCTCACCGAGCCCGGAACTCGAACCCAGGACATCCTTGCTGTGAGGCGGACATGCCAACCACTACACCACCGCGCCGCCCCAGAACGAATGTTCTGGAAGAGAAAAGAATAACTTAAGTAAGAACACAACTTGGGCATTTACTTCATCATCCTGTGTTTTATTCCTCCATGTTTCCCTCCTTCCTTTTTTCTAATGAGCGTCAGGCCGCAGTGTTCTCCCTAATGACTCCTGTTGGATCTTTGAAACGATTCGTCTACAAACGACTGTTCGCTCACCTCAGTCCCTTCATACTGACCTTTAGAAAGGTTTTCGGACCAAAGCGCTGCATAATCGTAACGAGCACGGCTTCAGGGCGCAGGCAGGGGAGGCGGGGGAGGTGTCTGAACAGAGTGAACACGTTAAATCGGTGGCGAAAGGAAAGTAAAACCGCGAAAGCCTTTTAATCATCAGCTACAACCAAACAGTGAGCGAGACACGGCGCGGAGATCTCGGGGAAGATCCTGAGAGATTTATCAAACTTAAAATTCCATCCAGTGAATAAAAAGGGAAGTAAAAAAAGAAACAAGCAAATAAATAAATAAATAAATAAATAAGGCTGGAGGCTCGGAGGCTGAAAGTCTTCAGCATGAATCAGTGAACCAGTCTGAGTGTTTATAATAAAATAAAATAAACTTCATTAATTCCTGAAGGGAAATTTAATCATATCTATGCAAAGTCCAAATCTATATACATCACCCTTGATCTCAGACTTTTCCACTTTCTACCCATCATTGTTCCTCCGCTCACGCCGTCTCGTTATTATTATTGTGAACACGCACAACCAAAACAAGATGTACGACAGGTGACTACGAGATACTAGGCCCATGAGCTGGGGTGGATTCATCAGGAAACCTTCATATTCACCCAGAATGAACTGATAATGTTTGTTCTTTGTGCCTGTCAGAATTAATGAAGGAGGCGGAGTCTATGAGCCCCTCAATGCCGATGAAGAAAGCGTATCCTTTGAGCCCGTCAGTGTCAGTAAAGAAGGCATGGCTTTTGAGCCTATCACTATTAATGAAAGGGGTGTGGCCTATGATGCTGTCAGTATCAGTGAAGGAGGAGTGGCCTATAAGCCTGTTAATATCAGTAAAGGAGGCGTGGCCTTTGAACCTATCAGTGTCAGTGAGGGACGTGTGGCCTTTGAGCCTGTCAGTGTTAATGAAGGAGGTGTGGTCAATGATCCTGTCAGCGAAGGAGGTGTGGCCTTTGAGCCTGTTAGTGTTGGTGAAGGAGGGTGTGGCCTTTAAGACTGTCAGTGGTAATAAAGGAGGTGTGGCCTATGATCCTGTCGGTGAAGGAGGCGTGGCCTTTGAGCCTGTCAGTGTTAATAAAGGAGCTGTGGCCTATGATCCTGTCATTCATTTGATGATGTTTTTAAATAACGCACCTAAATAAAATTATTCACAGATTTTCTGGTGCGATACGGTAACATCTGGACAGCTGTATTATAAACGTGAGCGAATCTGCACACAGCTGCACTCTACAGAATCACACGGAGATTGTTTAGGGAGGTGCGCTGGCCCCAGTCAATCATTCGTTTAAAGAGCGCATCAGGAACACGCATTTAACGTCTGTCGCCACACTTAATATTCTTCATCTAGCAAAAAAAATTCACACATCTGCTTCCTCACGACCGCAAACAACCTGACGTTTTTCCCACATTTACTGTGCGTGTGCGTGTGGAAACAAGTCGGGACACGATATTATTCACCGCCAAGGTCCTCACAGGAATCACTGTTTCACTTCCTGCTTCGCGTCTTCACACAACGCTCCACTGGGATCGGTTTAATTGCTCATGTTTCTGGGCGTCTGCGAGCAGGTCCTCACCGTGTGCCGTTTGCTCTCTTGTTCATTTCTTTTTTTTTCAGCAGCAGGAGGAAAGGGGGGGGGGGGGGTAGTGAGGTTTGGAGTGGCACCCAGGGAGCTGACAAGCATGTCTCAGGGACGTGTTAATTGTGAGAAGGTGAGCTTTTTTTTCTGGTGGGGGGTTCGAACTCGGTGGATTTAAACAACGGCCCCTCTTGAGCAGGGTGATCTGAACAGCTTTAAGCGTCCGTCTCCTGAGGAAGTCGAGGGATGACAGACGGGCTGATATTGAAGATGGCAGCTGAGAAACAAACAAACACTGCCTTTAATTATCTGCTGTGTGAAAGAGCATGACTAAGTCAATACTGAGTTTGTCATTTCACATCTGCTGCCAGCTCGACCGAGAACAGCCAGTCGCGGGGAGGCGGAGCCTATCTCAGCCAACACTGAGCAAAGGCGGGGTGCACCCTGAGCAGCTCGCCAGTCCATCGCAAGGCAACAAATACACACAACCACTCACATTCACACTCGACATGCATATTTTTGTACTGCAGGAGGAAACCGGAGTACCTGGAGGAAGCCCACGCAAGCACAGGGAGAACATGCAAACTCCAAAAAAGAAAAAAAACAACCTAGGACCTTCTTGCTGTGAGGCAGACATGGTAACCACTACACCTCAGAAAAGTCTCAAGTCCGTGTGCTTTTTTTCTGCTTATGCAAATGTGTAGTTTATACTAAAACCATGACTTAGTATATGCGCGGTCTCATCTACGTTCCATCTCAGGGAACAATCGGCAACATCCACCTTACCTTCAGTGCATGATTGTTAATTATCTTTTTAAAAATTTCTAATTGTGATGCAGTTTAATCCACTTTAACAACTTAAAGATCTTTGGCTTATATAAGAATTTACAGATGCTATCAAATTTCCCTAAGCTGGGCGGAGCCAGAGCTGTAATTATTATCCTATAATGTCTAGTAATTGATATAATTATCATCTGGTTTATGGTAGGCCACCAGAGCAAGGGTTGTTTCGATGTTCTTTCGGCAGTTAACACACGGTTGACCTTGATGAAATCCACTGCGCTAAAATTTCCCATGATGTATGACTGCTGTCCTGCGCTGACCTCATTACCACCATGCCTGTGCAGCCTATATACCGTTTCCTCCCTGTGGTGAGCGCATCATTTTACTGTCCACTCTTCCAAAATAAACCTGCGAGCATTTTATACCGTTTCATATTCAGCCCAGTTTTACTCTCCACTGCGGTTTCAGGAACATTCATGAAAACCTGAATGAACCTCGGATACAGCGGCAAAAACCAGGATACTGCAGATATCGAAGGAGAAGCGGGAATTCTGGCGAATAAACACCTCGATCTCTCAATTCACAAGTGAAAAATAAAGTCATGTGACTCGTCCTCTGTGTTTACTTTTCAGTCCCTCCAGGAATCCGTGTGATTTAACCAATCAATGCAACTTCCCTGCTTATTTGGCCAGTCATTGTATTATACCCCGAGTTTCACCAATCACAACGTTCCACCGCGCAAACGTTAAGACGTATGTCACCATAAGTCACTTCCTTGTTTAAACTGTAGACATGTACATTACTACTTTTAGTGGTTCTCAAATAAGTTTATTGCAATAAACATCTAAAAACATCGATTAAAAAAAAAGCCAACGAAATCCTAGAGGGACTGATTTTCTTCATTTAAAGTCATATTAGCATCCCAGCAAGCTAATTTCCCAGATAACTGGATTTATTCTATCAGAGGTTTATAAATATTATCGGTTGTGCACTCTGATTGGCTAAGCTACTCCTAGGATATCAGCTCATATACTTTCACCTCAAACGTCATCACGGGGAAAAAAAGAAAGAAAATATTCTTGACCTCTTCTAGGCTAAAGCTAGCACTTTCCTTAATCGTTAATTCAAGACTGATTCCATGAAAATAAACAACATTTGGAATGAAAGTCTTTCATGCTAAAATTAGACAGTTGTTTTTTCACCTAATTCAAGTTTTTCCGAGACCAGAAGTGCTGATTAACGTGTATGTACTGACACTATAAAACCAAAAACAGTTGGTATTCATGAAGATTTTTAGAAAAGAATACAAAAACATGATCCCATCGTTGATTCAGAGCTCAGATTCCTATTAAAAAAACTTTAAATGGAATCGAGACGCCATATAATCGTCTCCAGAACGCCTCTCGCTCGTTTTGCCCTCCTTTCTCTTTTTCCACAGAAACTGGATGGTGAGAAAAGCTCCTATTTTTCGTTCCGAGTGCGAAGCGGTTGATAAACAAGCTCGGCACTAACACACGGGCCGCGTCTTACAAAGGTCATGGAGGTCCCCGAAAGTAATTACCCTCACATTGAGCACAGAAAGGCCGCGTGTCAGCCGTGGGCCAGTAATGAAATGGGCAATTATGTAGTTCATTATTTTTAATGCAGTCTGCTGTGTTGAACAGGGGCGTGGAAAATCACCGGGCGTTTGGCGCCGTGCTTTAAAGACAGTCATCAAAGGCGGCGTGGGAAATTAGGACGCAAAAAAAGCTAGGTGTGTGTGGTAACGGTTTGATTCTCCAAGCAATTTATATGAGCAGGATCAAATGTGTTTGACATTGCAGGACTCGTCCAAGGGCTTTTTCTGCAGTAACGAGCACAGCTGAGAGAGAGAGAGAGAGAGAGAGAGAGAGAGATGGAGGCAGGCTCTGAGCTGCAGCGTCAGACACACACACACACACACACACACACACACACACACACACACACAGATCATGACGAGTGTGTGAGAAACAGAATCAGTTTAAATAAATTATCAGGTAAATAAAGGGTGCAGAGAGAGGTGTGTATCTCTCAGCCGAACGTCGGAACCTGATTCAGTAATAAAGAGCTTTTTAAAAGCAGGCCACTCCTCCTTCACTCAGAATGACAGACAAACCCTTACTCTGACAGGTATGGAGGCCACGCCTTCCTCATGAACCCTGACAGGTATGGAGGCCACGCCTTCCTCATGAACTCTGACAGGTAGAGAGGCCACACCTTCCTCATGAACTCTGACAGGTAGAGAAGCCACACCTTCCTCATGAACTCTGACAGGTAGAGAGGCCACACCTTCCTCATGAACTCTGACAGGTAGAAAGGCCACACCTTCCTCATGAACTCTGACAGGTACAGAGGCCACACCTTTCTCATGAACTCTGACAGGTAGAGAGGCCACACCTTCCTCATGAACTCTGACAGGTAGAGAGGCCACACCTTCCTCAT
>JAQMYF010000017.1:865847-877765 GCA_030014195.1 Neosilurus mollespiculum
ATCAGGGAAGAAAAAGTGCATTGATGTGATAACCTGCTCATTCACTACATTCAGATCATCAGCCGACTTCATTTTATATCCACATTAATGTTGCTGAGCCTCGACTGACCAACTGGAGCAACAACGCCATGGAGATTACATGCTGTGATCAAGGATAAATGCACTTCATGAAAATAATGTGCGCCAGTCTTTTTGGCTTGTGTGTGAATGTTACACTGACTGTCGTGTGTGTGTGTGTGTGTGTGTGTGTAGATGACAGACTCGTCACTGTGCTGCGTCACCGGAACTTTCTCCAGGAGCTGCAGGACATCGCTGGAGCAGGTCGTCACCTCAGTCATTTTTATTCAGATAAGTTTTTTATTCATGTATTAAACTCCTCCCTCATCCCTCCCAGGAGCCAATGAGAGATCTGACAAGGGGAAAGAGGAAGCTTCTGACCACGCCCTAGATCTTCAGGAGCCTGCAGGTGAAAAAACCCTTAATCGTGTTTATTTATTTATTAATTGATTGATTATTTTTTATTTAATAGTCTTCATCAGCTGATTGAATGATGGGGGGATGGAATGATGGAGGGAGCGATGGAGGGATGGATGAAGGGAGGGATGGAGGGATGAATAGAGACAAGAAAAGGTAGATTTAAACAAAGAAAGCACCAAAGAAAAATCGGTAAGATGAAAGAGTGAAAGGATGAGAAAAGGATTTGATTAGAAACTAAAGAAGGAAAGTATTTTAAAAATAAAAGTGCTTTAATACAGCTGCTGCGGTGTAAATGACGCACTGAACATGCATTTCACTAATTTAATTACATGTCTGACTCCGCCCCCCGGTTTTCTTCTGACAGATCGGTCCATGCTGATGGCTGTCCTGAGCCCGGGCGAGACGGTGAAGGAGAGAGGAGTAAAGGAGGAGAGGGAATCGCAGTCTCAGGAGAATGACATCATCACCAGCCACGAGGAAGAGCAAGCTGTGATGAAGAAAACTGAAAACAGTGATGAAGAGGAAGAGGAAGGTGACGTCACGTGATATCATGACATGTTACATTTTTTCTATAACTCATTAATGTTATATTTAAATTATTTAAACCGCTGAACATCCCATAAAATCATCTTCATGGCATCTAATCGAGTCCTCAGACTAATCCTAAAGTGTGTGTAGGCCAACATTTCTGCATGTTTAAAACTACACTCCTGAAGACCAATCAGAATCCAGGATTCAGCAGCGCTCCGAAGGAAAACAGCTCACCTTCCTCAGCAGCTGATGCAGATGGACGGATGGATATAAAAGTGAGACGTTATGAATGATGATTTGTTTCCTTCAACAGATGAGGCAGGAACAGCTGGAGCTCCAGAACACAAACGTGTAGAGGAGGAGGAGCTAAAGGAGCAGGAGGAGCAGGAGGTGGAGTCTGTGGAGAAAAGTAAAGCAGCAGTGGGAACACAGAAACACTGGAGTCGTAGCAGAGAGCCGATTCTTCGCAAGGTTTACGGCCGACAGGAGGCGCTGCACCACTCCAAGGAGGCGTGGAAGAGCCCTGAGGAGGAGGAGCTCCAGATAATGGCAGGAGGAGATCGGGAGGAGCGCAGAGACCCTGAGGAGGGCAGCGCCACCAAGAGGACTGAGGTAATACGATGTGTGTATAAATAAATAAATCAATATAATAATAATAAAATAATTCTCCCACACTGTACTCACTGTTTCTCGCCTTTCCATAAAAATAGTGTGAGATTGAAATTTACATCTACAACATTTAGTTCATTTCACCACCTCGGTGCCAGAACAGAGAAGAGTTGAGATGCATGTTTCCCTTGACCCTTGGTAGAAGGAGGGACAAGTCTAGCAGTGCTAGAGGATCAAAGAGAACGTCGTGCAGTGCGGGGTGTGATAAGTGCTTCGAGGTTGGAGGGTGCAGGTCCATTTTTGGCTTTGTAGGCAAGCATTAGTGTGTTGAATCTAATGCGAGCAGCTACAGGAAGCCCACGGTGAGAGTGTAGCAGAGGAGTGTAGGAGAACTGGGGAAGAATGAAAACAAGCCATGCAGCTGCATTCTGGATCAGTTGCAGGGGTCAGATGGTGCTCAAAGGCAAGTCTGTCAGGGGTGAGTTTCAGTTTCAGCCTTGAGATGATAAGGGACTGAACAAGTATCTGAGTGGCTTTAGTGAAAAGACATGGACGAATCAGAAACAAATAAAAAGTAAGAAGAGATAAAGAACTAAAGATTTGTGTATAAATTTGTGTAATAAATTTGTGTACTTGAGAAAAGCAGAACACGGGATGCTGATTGGTCGACTGCTTTTCTCATGCAGCTCTAGAGGCAAAACAATAGTTTATTTCATGGCAGTGACAGAACACGCAATGGACATGCAGGCGTTAAAGCGCGTATGGACCGTGTGTTTAGTGCATATCTGACCAGAAAGTTAGCTGTTAGCTAGAAGCACTGTGCGCGATCTTTAGCAGCTTCCAGAGAAGAATTCAGTGTTTTTTTTGAAGAAAAAAGAACCACATATACTGAAGGGTAAAGAATTTACCAAGTCCCACTAAGTACTCGCTGCTCATCGGAAAGCTCTTGTTTGTCACAGGAAAAAAACAACCTGAAAGTTATCAAAGCCCTCACGGAAACGCATGAGGACGCCTTGTTCAGAAGTGAGCAAGTTACATCCCCAGAGGTGAAATGATAAAAGCCGTCATTTTAAAATGTCGGATAAGAAATTGCTTATTAACCGTGTTTGCTCGGTCTGTACAGAGAAATCTCAGCACTCCATCTTGACCTGAGATTTCTCTGTACAGACCGAGCAAACACGGTTAATAAGTAGTTTTCATTCTAAATATCAGAAATCTGTTTCTGATTCTCTAAAATTCATATGTAGGAGTCAATATGTCACTGTTACAAATTTATAATGGATCCGTTGGCTCGGAGAAGACTGCTGAGGAATACTGTGTGTGTGTGTGTGTGTGTGTGTGTGTGTGTGTGTGTGGGTTGCAGGACTCTGAGATGAAGAGTTTGGCTGTGATGGAGAATGAGTTGGAGAACATGGCTCAGAAACTGCACAAGCTGCGACGCGGCTGAACCACACCGGCGGCGTGTCCCTCCCCCCCACGTTCACCTCGAGAGGAACCTGCTGCTCTTCTTCACACGCTCAGGACACGACCCGCTCCTGCTTCAGCTTCATTCTGTCTCGCTCGCTTACTGAAGAACACATCACATTAAAATCACACGAGAATAAAGCTGGAATAATAATAATAATAATAATAATAATAATAATGATAATCAGTAAACAGAAAAGGGGGGGGGGGGTTACATTTATACACAACACAGCCGCATGCGTGCTTTCAACAATGCAATAATGTTTTTAATGAAATTGAATTGAACTGTAGTTACAGGTGGGATTTATTTTAAAGAAATAAATATTGCAAAAGGTCTTAGTAAAGTGAATTTATGCAAGTTATCAGTGCTGTGTGATGTCATTATACATTTAAAAAATTAACTCAAAGCCATCATACCAGGAAAAAAAAGAACACTAGAAATGCACAGAGTGCAGACCTCCACCAAAGTAGTGCAATCTCTAAGCTTTATTGCGGTGGATGATGTAGAATTATGTCACCCCCTTGTGGCCTGTTCTGTATTTTTTTTCCCCCCGGCACGTTCTGGATGATCTCCACCTCCTTCCTGTATTGTGCGAAGTTAAAACATCCCTGAAAACCATCCTAGATTCAGATCGTGCTCAAAATTTAAGCAGTTCTTCATTGGCCCACGACCCACATTTGGGAAAAAATATTTGTAAATCCGTTTATTAGATTTCGAGTTATTGTGGTCACAGGAACACTCGACCAATCTCGTAAACCTGCGGGATAGTGCTGTGCTGAACGTCTTTTCTAAGTGAACGGCTGAGGGTGCACTCGCAAAGACAATCACACGTTACATGAGGAAACTGGTATCATCATATTTATCCATTCGCACTGGACGGGTAGAACCGAATTCCTCTGAGTGAGAGCAGAGAGTAGCGTTGCTCACGTTAGAACCTGGATAATCAATAACAATGGACAGGTCTGGGACATACACAGTGCTAACCCAACCACAGGCCAGAACTGAAATGAATATACACAATATTCAGATAAACACCAGATTAAAGAGTTTTCCAAATCTAAGTGGCGCAGTGCCGTATGCCAAGATCTGTGAGGGCACCGACGACTTAGAACTTACTCAAGTAACTAGCAAGCAGCAAGGATTAGCATGTAGTGCAGGTGTTTGGAATCCTGTGCTAACTGGGAGTTTAAAATTTAGGGTAGGGTGCCGTCTGGTGGTGAGATGAAACACTACAGAAAAAAGTCTCTTCTGAAGTGTAGCTGAGGAAGAGAGTGGGGGGTTCAGCATGACCTGCTGCTAACCTCTAATTCATACAGCCTCTGTGGTGGAGCTGATGATTTATAGCTAATCACAGCAAGCACAGGGCGTGATTTAAACAATGCTAACACCACTTCTCACGGCACATCTGGATGGTTTATAGTGAAACTTTCACCTGGGGTGATTTTACACAGTCAGGAACAACTTTATTCAATTCCAACAAACAATTTTTCTCTTCCTGGTGGATCTCCTGATGGCTGATACAGAGCCGTACGGGTAAACAGCTGCCTCTTGCTAAAGCAGGCGATTGTGATGAGATTACCAGAGACAGTGTGGGACGTGATGTGCTCAAGGAAATGTGTGATCCTGTCCTGGCTGGAAAAGAAATGCAGAAGTCATGTGTGTGTGTGTTTGTGTGTGTGTGTGTGTGTGTTGAGGTTATGATTTGGGTTCTTCTACTTTAAATACGTTAACACGAATAAACAAAACCTTACTGGAAGTTTTATAATAACAGCATATTTGTGGTTAGTGGAACATTGTCTTCTTCCTGATGGTGTGTTGCGTTTATCAGCTTTGAAACTACAGCGTTCTGACGAGCTACCTCCGCCACACCATGGTTACGGAAATTAGCCATTTCCTCCCATACATATTCCGCTGTATATCCGAGGTTGCGTCATGGAGGAAACAGGCATCCCTCTCCTCAGCAACACTCTCCAGCTCCTCCTGGGGTATCCTGAGGAGTTCCCAGGCCAGACAGGATATATAATCCCTCTGGGTCTTACCCTGGGCCTCCTTCCAGTTGGATGTGACTGCAAAACCTCTAAAAGGAGGCATCCAAATCAGATGCCCGAACCACCTCAACTGACTCCTTTTGATGTGGAGGAGGAGTTCCCCCCATATCTGTGCTCCTCACCCTATCTCTATTACTCTGATTCCCTCTGAAGGAAACTCATTTCAGCCGCTTGTATCTGCGATCTCGATCTTTTAGTCACTAAAACTGAAATCTCATAACCGTAGCTGAGGGTTGGAACGTAGATGGACCTGAAATGACTGGAAATCAAATCTAAAGTTTATTAGAATTATTACTGTTAGTAATAAATAACAGTACATTAACCAGCACTGTGTACTAGCCTGTACTAGTGGGAGTGTTGTCATGGTTACAGTGACTACATCCTGTGAGTTGTTGCTGTTGTTGTTTTACATGAAAACAGTTTTTTTATTCTGACATGTCTCCAAAGCACAAACCAAAAAAAGAGCTCAGAGCTCCTCCAGCAGCTGGTTGGTCGATATGTGTACATTTACCTTATTTATATCTGCCTCTTACTCATAAAAAATATTTCTCAAGCATCCATAAGGCACAATACAGTCAATAAAGTTCAGTTCCTAAAAAAAAACCAAAATAAAACACAGCAGCTCAATGGCTCGGAGATGATTTGTTCTTCTCATCATCACATCTCCTTAACACCAAATCAGCACATCTTCAGTCATTACACGGATACAGGCACGGACACAGGCACTACAGGAAGTGATGTGAGTGCTCAGGAAGTGGTTAAACAGCATCATTGTGAGGGGGCGTGGGCTGCGAGCGGAGAACGCCGGTGCTGGTGGTAGGTGGTGCCTAGTTCAGCGTTGCAGCAGTTCAAAGTCTGAAGAGAACTCTTCTTCGTCACCTCGCTGTCCGTCAACCAGCCAACACTCTCATTTCCCAGCATGCTGCAGGGCAGCTGGCTCACACCGTTGGATCGGAGGGGGGCGTGGCCTTGCAGGATGGTTGTCAGGTGAGTAAGCAGATCATCGAAGAACGTCAGGACTCCTTCATAACCTGGTGGAATGGAACCATATAAGGTAAAAAAAAAGTACATGTATAGTACATAATATGTATTAGTATGCATTATGCATTCTGTACATGACATCACTTCCTGTGTTCACAGAATGTTCTGGAATGTGCTGGACTTCACAAACAGTGGACTTCAGCAACAGTTATTAAATAATAACTAAATGAATTATTATTTATTTATATTTTTATCATTAACTTTGTGTAGCTGAAAGTAAAAGTAATTCACCGGAAATAATGTGAAAATAAATTTTAAATAATAAACATCTTTTATAAAACAATAACATACAAATATCAAGATATTTCACACCAAAATTCCTCCGTTTTATTTTTAATCATTTTAACTGTAATTTATGGTGAAAGATTAAACTTTGTTATATTTTACAGATTCGGCTAGATTAAATAATTTATCACCAGCGCCTGCACCTGGAAATTGGCGCCACATCTTTTATTTATTGATATTTTGATAAACTACGCTCAAAGCCTCAGACAGTAAAATCAACACCGAAGACGATTGTTGTTTATTTTCGTTTATTCATTCAGGAATCTCCTCAACAGACCGCCTCAAGTTCCTTCACCTACATTTAGCTTTAAAAGCCTTTTAGACTTCGACAGTCACCCCACTTCTCTATTGTCAAAAACATTTTTTTTTAAATGTAGGAAAAAAAATGAGTGCCGCATTCTGGTTTTCAAAAAGTTCTGATAAGAAACCAGGAATTTTTTATCCGACGTAATGTATTACCTGTATGTTCTTACATCATTCTAAAAACCAACAATGCAGAACATGAAATGATTTGTACTACATTCTTCCTGTACTGTAAAATAAACCTCTAAAGAAAAACAGGAACATGGTGCGTTTTTTAACTACAGAATGAGAGTGTGCAGCCGGACTCCACACTGACCCCAGAGGAACTGCACGAAAACACGACCTGATACTGAGTATCGTTGATTAACGACTCGGTTCTTTTTTAACGATTCATGAAGTTAAATGAATTAGTAGTGAACACTACCATGGACTGTACCAATGCAGTATCCCACGCCAAGATTATGTTTGACCCTGAGTCTTTCCCTCTTGGCTGAGATTTCGCTCCTCCGTGTTTCAGAGATCTGACTCAGTGAATCTCAGTGAATCATCTAAACTCTTTTTCTATAATAATTTACGATTACAGTTGTGGTATAACCAGCCGGACTACATGTTGGACTGTAAAGAAATTTTCTTATATGGTTTGTATTTTTATGGTTTCACCCAAGAGAGGATGGGTTTCCCTTCTGATCCTGGTTCCTCTCAAGGTTTCCTCCTCATCTCAACTGAAGGAGGTTTTCTTTATCACTCTCACCACAGGCTTGCTCATTAGGGATGTGTAGGGGGTTATGGGAAAATGTTTAAATTCCTTTTTAAATTACTTTTATTATGTAGAGCTGCTTGGCGATAATCTCAGTTGTAAATAGCGCTATAGAAATAAAACTGAATCGAAATGAATTAGTGATGAACAAAAGGTTTATTCCTCTGTATTTCACAGGTGAGTCTTTGATTCTTCAGTCATTCATTCATAGATCAGAATTTGACTCGGTGAAACTCAGTGACTCTTTAAGTGAATCTTTAACTCGTGAAGCTTTTGTTCGATGAATCATTTGTAGAAGAAACAAAAAAGGCCCAATTTGTGTTAAAAAAAAAAACATTCTTGAAAGAAATAATATTTTGTCCACAAGCCAGTGAAAACATTACTGTTGACATCCTGGACAGTCATCACAACCGTAACCAAGTGGGCGGGGACACGTCACTGCGTTCATGATTTTTTTTTCTTTAAACTGTACTTAAATTCTCTTCTCACCTGGAAAGGCGTTGATGTCGATGATGGCGTGCTGTCCTGTCTGGTTGTTGATGATGATGTCAATCCCAAACAGCGACACACCGAGAGTCTGTCTCAAACAACTCGAAATCTTCTGGATGACATCATCACTAGGCGTCCTGCAATGACCCTCCTGGTTCTCCCTCTAACAAAGACACAAGTATACAAGTGGCATGGAAACATGAACACAGAGAAAGAACACGGGGAGAAAAGGGAGAGAACACAAGGAGAGAAAGAATACAGAGTCAGAGAACATGGGGAGAGGTAACACAGAGAAAAAAGGAGATAACATAGAGAAAGAACACAGAGAGAACACAGGGAGGGATAATACAGGGAGGGAAAAGGCAGAGAACACTGGGAGAACATAGAGAGAACACAGGGACAGAGAACACAGGGAGAACATAGAGAGAACACAGGGACAGAGAACACAGGGAGAGAACATGGAGAGAATACAGGGACAGAGAACACAGGGAGAGAACATAGAAAGAACACAGGGACAGGGAACACTGGGAGAGAACATAGAGAGAACACAGGGAGAGAACATAGAGAGAACACAGGGACAGATAACATAGGGAGAGAACATAGAGAGAACACAGGGATAGAGAACACAGGGAGAGAACATAGAGAGAACACAGAGACAGAGAACACAGGGAGAGAACATAGAGAGAACACAGGGACAGGGAACACAGGGAGAGAACATAGAGAGAACACAGGGACAGGGAACACTGGGAGAGAACATGGAGAGAACACAGGGATAGAGAACACAAGGAGAGAACATGGAGAGATCACAGGGACAGAGAACACAGGGAGAGAACATGGAGAGAACACAGGGATAAAGAACACAGGGAGAGAACATAGAAAGAACACAGGGACAGAAAACACTGGGAGAGAACATAGAGAGAACACAGGGACAGAGAACACAGGGAGAGAACATGGAGAGATCACAGGGACAGAGAACACAGGGAGAGAACATGGAGAGAACACAGGGATAAAGAACACAGGGAGAGAACATAGAAAGAACACAGGGACAGAAAACACTGGGAGAGAACATAGAGAGAACACAGGGACAGAGAACACAGGGAGAGAACATGGAGAGAACACAGGGATAAAGAACACAGGGAGAGAACATAGAGAGAACACAGGGATAAAGAACACAGGGAGAGAACATAGAGAGAACACTAGGATAGAGAACACAGGAAGAGAACATATAGAGAACACTAGGATAGAGAACACAGGGAGAGAACATAGAGAGAACACTGGGATAGAGAACACAGGGAGAGAACACAGTGATAGAGAACACGGGGAGAAAAGGGAGAGACCACAGAGGAAGAACAAATGGAGAAAACAGAGAGATCACAGAGGAAGAACACAAAGAACCACACAGTTCTGGAATGAATGAATGAATGAAAGAGAGAGAGAAGAGGAGGAACGGGTTAAGGAAGAGGTGAGATGCTGATTTTGACTCACGGAGGTGAGGTCTGATGATGACTCGGGCTTGGACACATTATGACTGTTAAAGGATATCGCTCTTCTGTCTAAAGAACACACACACACACACACACACACACACACACACACACACACACACACATATCACTGATGAAATGTAACTCACTGTCCTATTAATCAACATGTGATAAATATGTTACGCTGAAATAAATGTGATTGACCTGCAGCCAGCAGGGGGCGGAGTTTACACAGACATTCTACAAGAGAAGCTGTTTGCTTTTCTGTGGCATCTCATCACATCATCACATCATCATCACATCATTACATCACATCATTACATCATCACAGGGACAAGAAGCCAATAAACAGCACAGGATGAAAAGAAGTGAAACGAAATACAAAAAGAAAGAGGATGGAAGAAAGAAAGGAATGCAGGGGGATTAATGCACCTCTAACGCTGAGCTGTAACTGGAAGTGGTGTAAGAGGAAGTTGTGTAAGAGGAAGTGGTGTAACAGGAAGTGGTGTAACAGGAAGTGTCTAACCTGTAGGTCCAGAGGGGAAGTTCCTAATGGAGGGTCTCTCCACTATGCTGTACGCTTCGCCCACCACAAACACCTTATAGAGCATGGCATTGTGGTTAATGAAGCTCTGTACCACGCATGGTGGGGTGATGTCCTCCAGGTCTTCCTCGCTGAAAATGATGGCCATCTCCAGGACGGACATACACACACACACAGAGAGAGAGAGAGAGAGAGAGAGAGAGAGAGAGTTTGATCTCAGCATATCCATTAAATCAGTGAATGCTCTTAGGTAACCAACACACACACACACACACAAACACACAGGGAGCTAACTGTATCTGTACCGAGGTGTGGTCAGATCTGTTCTTCAGCACGGAGATAACAATGTTAAGCTATGAATTTAATGTTTGCTTTAGAAACCTGTAAACTCTGGGAGTGTGTGTGAGTGAGTGTGTGTGTGTGTGTGTGTGTGTGTGTGTGTGCATTCTGACCATCAGCTCACCTCAGATCATTCAGTCAGGAGTAACTAATTCATCAGTAACATCCCATAATCAACACACTGATTCTACGAGTCGACCAAACAACTGATTCATTGTTGATTCTTTATCGATTCTTTAGTGATTCGTTGATGACTAGTGATTCGGTGTTCATTATGGAACAGGAACAAACAATTCTAATGCAGGAAGGTGAAACTGTGAGATGGCTATAGATAAACTAGAGAGCACACACACACACACACACACACACACACACACACACTGTCTTTGAAAGGTCTTTTCTACTTCTTTCATTCTGCATTTTATATACTTTCTTTAATTCATTCATTTATTTCTTTTTTCCTTCTCTTTTTCCTTCAGCATGAAACACATTCTTTTTCTTTCTACATATATTTCTCTCTTTATCTGTTTCTTGATTTTGCTTCATTCATTCATTCATTCAATCATTCAATCATTCATTTATTCATCCTCCCTTTAATTATTTATTCTATCCTACCTTTTTCACTTTTCTTTTTTCTTTCTATCATTTTAAAAAGAAAATATATTTATGCATCCTTCTTGAATTTTATTATTTACTTCTTTCTTACTTTAATTTGTTTCTTTTTTACCTTTTTATATTCTCTTTTAGTTTCATGCTTCATTTTCAATTATTTAATTTTGCCATCTTTTCTTTAATTCAGTCAGTTTCTCTTGTTTATTTATTGTTTATTTGTTTATTTCAGGGTTTATATTTTCTTCTCAGTGAAAAAATATAAAGTCAGCATGTTGTGTTGTGTCTTAAGACATTAGATTTTACTCCCAGGAGGCACAAACCGTTTTTAAAGAGAGATCCTGACAGAGGCACAGTGTGTATTATATTAATAAACCAGACATCAGGGATGGGGTGGTGTGAGGTGGGGTGTGGGGAACTTTTGCCCTGCTGTATGACGTGCGACGGTATCAGAACCACCGTGAACTGAGGCGAGGCCGTGTTTGCTCAAGGAGGAGGATTATCACACAGTCATGAGACAATATGAACATGTGCTCAATTACATAAGACGAGTTAGATCATTAACGAGGACAAGTGTTCAGTAATTATACCACACCACACCACACACACACACACGCTTACCTCATGTGAGTTCACACCATGTGCTACCTGAGTCTTACACACTGTAACAGGAAACAGAATGACCTCATTAATGCTCGAAATTCATTTCAGAAATTTTACGGTAAATAAACACATCCAATCCTCTAAAAATCTAAAAGACATGGACTTTGTAAAAATGTAAAAACATTAAAACTCCATTACAGACAGAACTTTTTACCACCAAGGTACTGAACGGAGGTGAGGAATAGAGTAATAAGACATTATGTAGTGGATATGAAGGGGTACGTACTGAAGTGGAGGTGATGAATAGAGTAATAAGACATTATGTAGTGGATAT
>JAQMYF010000017.1:880237-891902 GCA_030014195.1 Neosilurus mollespiculum
AAACACTATACAAATAAAACTGAATTGAATTGAATTATGTTTCTGTGTAGTATATACTTAAATAATAATAATCATTATTCAACTCAGACTTGCTGGATGTCACTAAATTGGATAGTGATCCTAACGGATGTTTCGTACTGAGAATATTCAGTGAGATCCACTGAGCCAGAGGTGAATAAATGTTAAAAAGACGTGTAAAGTGATATACAGTAAGTTGATGCAAATTCTATTTATTCAACAGTTATTCCATGACCTCTGATCATATATGAGCTCATAGTCCTCACGGGTTTAGTTGAGTGGGCTATTAGTCATATCCAATTAGAGGAAATGCAATAACTGTGTTATTTTATCCTCTGAATTGCAATAAATATAGTTTTTTTTTATTACTCTATTCAAATAAAAAAAATGCTTTGCTGAAGGCCTGTTATTTTAGTAGTTCAGTAAAGTCGTGTTTAGTGAAAACTGTCTAAATCTTTAAAAAATATATATTCTCACAAAAAAAAGCATGGTGCTAGCTGGTTAGCTGAAGGCATTTAGCCCAATAAAATCTGTCTACTTTTTAAAAAGAAATACATTTCGACTATCAAATACTTTAATTCTATTTTTTGGTTGTTGCTGTTTTTTGTTAAAGTCTATACAAAGCTGAATTAGCAGCACTTCCGGTTTGGTTGCGATTTTATTTTTCTGTAGTGATAATGAGGTCATAGTAGATCAGCTGATATCCCAGGAGTAGTTTAGTCAATCATAGCATGCAATTACTAGTATCCAAGAACAAAATACGTATATTCTATTCTATATATTCTGTTTTGTTCATTTTCTATGGCGCTTAATCGTAATTAAGGTCGAGGGGAGGCTGGCGCCCATCTCAGCTGACTCTGGGTGAAGGCGGGTCACACCCTGAACAGCTCGCCAGGCCATTGCAGGGCCAACACACATACAACCATTCACACTTACAGTCACACCTTGGGGTGATTTGAAAAAGCCAATTAGCCTACTATGCATGTTTTTAGACTGTGGGAGGAAACCGGAGTACCCCGAGGAAACCCACAAAAGCACAGGGAGAACATGCAAACTCCACACAGAAATGCCCCGAGCCCGGGAATCAAACCCAGGACCTTCCGGAACGTGCTACCACTGCACCCCCATGCCGCCCTATTCTATTCTATTAATATAATAATATATAAATATATAATAAATAGTATATAATATTGTAGATATGGATAGATATATAGACTCACCCAGACTGAAGAGAAACCCGTTCTCAGAGTGCTGAGTGTTTTGTGTGGACAGTGAGTACTAACCCTTCATACACTCCTCCATTTTGTGAATGAGTGTGTAGGATTTGAAGCGGTCGAGCAGCGTGCGGATACCAGGCAGAGGATCCAGGATCACGGTCTCTGGGTGGGAATCGATGTACTCCTGAAAGAAAGGGGCACGGACAATATGTGTGTGATGACCTGGACAATTAATAATTAATCCTACATGACACCCAAACCGTACACAAAGGAGTAATAAAGTTTCACAGATAACCACGAAAAGAAAAATTCACAAAATTGTACCTGCACACTCTGCACCACTCTCTGAGCCTCGATGACGTTCTGATCTGCCTCCACAATGTGGTCTGTCAGTTTGTGGATGATGGCGTCCAGCGGGCCCTGATCTTCCAACGGCCTGCTCAGGTCCAGCTGCATGGAAAAATGGGCCGATTTCAAGTTCATACAACGTCCTGACTCCGTCCATGTCTGGGTCTCACTGCATCTAACATCTTACCCCTAATTTCTTGCCACAAGTGTGATCAAACGGATCGCATCACGCACTTCCCACGTTCTCACGCCATCCTGTCTTTATAAATACTGCACCACGCACTGCGCATTTTCATTCTGCAAGTGTTCACATCTATCTTCAACACTCTTGTTCTGCATCACTGAAGTCCCTACTAGATTACATCATTCCATCATTACTACGTCAACACCGGCGTTTTCACGTCCTTATTAAGTTCTTACTGCGTCCACACAACTGATTTTTTAAACATGTCCAAAGTTTGCCTGTGTACACCGTTTCCATGGAGACCATACCACATCCTGTATTGGTTTCTACCATGTTTCTATTGCATTGTACGAGTTCTTACTGCATCCAGAGGATTTTTTGAGAAACGAGTGGAAACATGGTGAAGCGTGATGGGGGATTAATAGATACGTAAGTGATCCTGAAGAAGTTTCTTGGAGAATCTTCCAGGACTTAGTCTTGGACTTTTCTTGGACCCAGTGAAGATGTTCCTGACTATAATTCTGCTATTAAAGGTTCTTTAGTTGTCTCTCTGGGGGAACCCTAAAACATGGAGTTTCATAAAACACAGAATGAAGTTACAGCCCGTCAACGTGTCTCATTCTTCATAATCGATAACACACTTTAAGGTGGTGTGCTCTGATGTCCCTTCACCCCAGAAATGTTAAACAGCTCCGTCCCGGAGGAACCCACGCTGGCGCCTGAATGCTCAGTGTGTATAAATAGAGATATTTATTTCGGCGTTTAATGCAGAGTGTAGAGTCTTATCTGGACGTTTACTGATTTATGACAGAAATAAACGGCAGATATCTTGTATACAGGTCTAAAGGTTATAACTGTATTCTTTAAACAGAAGAATGAACTTTGCTCTGATTGGCCGTCTGTTGTTAATGTTTATAATAAACACAAAAACATCTTCTCGTTTAATCGCAACGAAAACCAACTTCACCAAAGTGATTATCCTCCTGCACCCAGGGACGCGTCCTGCTTCCGCTTATACGAAAGATCGTTTTTGCTCTTATATGTTTTTGGTATGATAGTTTCAAAATGATCGGCACCCTAACAATTCATAGAAGAGATAATCTCACTGTAACTCTAACGAAGCTAAAGCTCCGTGTAAAAGATTTTAAACTCATTTATTTTCACGTTTCTGTACACGGTGGCGAAGTGGTTAGCACGTCTGCCTTACAGTAAGAAGGTCGTAGGTCCGAGGCCCGGGCTCGGGTGTTTCGTTGTGTGTTTGCACTTGCGTAAGTCTCCTCCAGGTACTCCGGTTTCCTTCCACAGTCAAAAGATTGCCCCTGAGTGTGGATGTGAGTGTGAATGGTTGTGCAAGCTTTTGGCCCTGATGGTCTGACAAGCTGTTCAGCCTTTGCCCCGTGTCGGCTGAGATAGGCTCCATCCTTCCTGCGACCCCACTAGATTAAGTGGTTCATCAAATGAGTGAGAGTGAGTGTATGTGGACGACTTTTTCACTTCACGTCACAGCTTTTATACACACAAATGCGTAATGTTGGATATTTATTTTCTTTTTAAAATAAAAATTTATGTGTAGCGGTGCGGTGGCGCAGTGGTTATCACGTCCGCCTCACAGCAAGAAGGTCCCTGGTTCAATTCCCGGGCTCAGGGCGTTTCTGTGTGGAGTTCGCATGTTCTCCCCATCCTTGTGTGGCGGGTACTCAGGTTTCCTCCCACAGTCCACAAACATACACAGTAGGATAATTGGCTGTTCCAAACCACCCCTAGGTGTGAGAGTGAGTGTGAATGGTTGTATGTGTGTTGCCCTGCGATGGCATGGCGAGCTGTTCAGGGTGAACCCCGCGACCCCACTTAAGATCAAGCGGCTTAGAAGATGAATGAATGAAGTTCTGTGTAGATTTGGAATGTCCTGGTAAACCTCTTAACCTCCTGGCAGACGCAACCAGAGTTTGATAACCAAAACATTTTTGTGCTGCAATCTGAACACAACGCACCATTTTGTAGGTTTTTATAAAACAAACAAACAAACAATCAAACAAACAAAAGACCCTATATCTGTTTACTGTGTGCTATAAGTTCTTTTCTTTTCCTCAGGAATGATGGAATGATGGAATGATGGATGGAGATAACGTTTCAGGAGATGTTCAGCTGTTTGGAGATGATCTTATGTCAGATTGTAAGTGGTTGGTAGAGCCCAGACGTTCTGTACCCTCACAGTGAAACGCCCTACATGACCCTGAAAATGTCATTCTTACAGAAAATAATACGCTGAACTGGCGGTTGGAGCTGTGTGGGCTGAAAATACTAAAAATAAAACTAAACGCAGACCTCGGAGTAAACACTGGGCCCAGATCCTGTGGGACCACGTCTCTGGAGCATGAAGATTTTCTTTGGAAGAAAGTTCTGGAATATTTGGCAGAAAGGATGAAGCTTCTGGATGGATGAAGGAGGAGGCGGGAGGGGTTTACATCATTATCTTGAAGGTCATCGGGTTGAAGGTCATGGTTGAAAGAGCTGTTCCACATCAGAGTCGAGTCCCGTCCTGAAGGACCCTCCGTGTTGTGTGGAGAAGAATCGCTTCCTGTACACTTTTGTAAATGATGCCATGGAGGAACTATGTTTGTTCCCGGAAGAGCGGTGGGTTTTTTTGGTTTCAGTCTGTAATCATTTAACCATTTTTCTTGTTAAGATAATAAACAGAATAATCATTTAAACCACAGAGATCCTTTCACACAGTGATAAGATTTACAGTAGGAAATGTATTTTAGTTCTCTGTGGCATAGAAGAAAAGAGACTGGGTTTAAAGATTAGGATGAAAGAGTAACAAACAGGACACGTCCATGCTTTTCTTTAGGACCGTCTGGACTTCTGGACCTTCGGGACTTTAAAACTGTTAGAATTTTAATGAATACAGGAATTCTGGACATCTTAGACCTTCAGGACATTCTGATCTTCAGGACTTTCAGACTCTCAGGACTTTTTGGGATCTTTAGGACTTTAGGACTCTCCAGATATTAGGACACTCAGAACTTTTGGATATTCAGTCTTGATTTTTTTTTAGGCTGTCAAACCTTTAGTATTCTCAGGGTGTTAAGACTTTAGGACCTTGATGATCCTGAAGATTTCTGCCAGATAAGTATACAAAATACATCAGACGTCATGTGGGCGGAGCCTCGATGGCTTGAGGTTCTGTGTGTTGTTGATATTTCCCATAGTTTACAGGATACACACGCACACACACACACACACACACACACACACACACACGCACGCACGCACGCACGCACACATGCACACACACACACACAGAAACATCATCAGAAGAGATGATTATTGTGATTAAACTAAACTATCGCCGGACGACTGGGACTGCAGTTTCATTGCTATTGGTCAAAGTCACCTTTAATTCATCAGTACATCACAGGGCCAACACACACAACCATTCACATTTACACTCACACCTAGCAAGAATCAGGAGTGATCTGAGGTGTGCCAACCCAATAACCCCCCACCCAGTTCTTCCTGAAAATCAGCTCAGTATGTGCTTCTGCTGTTGGCTGTCGTTCCATCCACACTTCGAACAGAACCAGCGTTTAATGCAAACAGCTCGGAGTGTTCAGTGCAGGACGTTAAGCCTCAGCTCCTTCTGAGAGGAGGACTACAGACTCTTACTGGGAGCAACGGGTTCTACTCAACGCACTCGACTGAACTGGTTCTGGGTTTAAAGGAAACGAAATGTTCAGTGGGAGGACATGAAGGTGAAAGTGCCGGGTCATTTATTACCAACAAAACTTTCAGATAAAACATTCGATAAAACCATAATCCAGACTTCACCAGCACCAAAATGATAATAATAATAATAATAATAATAATAATAATAATAACAGTGGGCAGCACGATGGTGCAATGGTTAGCAGGTCCACCTCACAGCTGGAAGATCGATTCCTGGGCTCGGGGCGATCCTGTGGGAGTTTGTATGTTCTCCTTGTGCTTGCGTGGGTTTCCTCTGGGTACTCCAGTTTCCTCCCACAGTTCAAAAACATGCACAGTAGGTTAATTGGCTGTTCTAAATCACCCCTAGGTGTGAATGGTTGTGTGTGTGTTGGCCCTGCAATGGCCTGGCGAGCTGTTCAGGGTGTACCCCGCCCTCACCCAGAGTCGGCTGAGATGGGCGCCAGCCTCCCCGCGACTCTAATTAGGATTAAGAGGCTTAGAAAATGAATGAATGAAAATAAATAATAATAATATTATACTTTCTTTCTCTTCACACACACAACCTCAGGCAATGCTTCACAAAAATATCATTCTACTGCAGTTTAAATATTGTGAAGAGTTAGAACACCCTGTTCACACACACACACACACACACACACACACACACACACACGCACAGTATACACACAGTGCACATTCAGGATAAGGTCCCCCTTCACCGGTACCTAGGTGACACTTCCTGTGTTTGTCTGGAAGAAACCCATATACATGCCACGCCCATTTACCAGCTCCCCAAACCCAGTCCTCACAGGGGGAAACACTAACACTAATGGGTTCACATAAACATCACAGCTTGAGCACCATAAACAGACCAGAAGCTAGAAATCATGGTCTAGTGAACACTGGAGAACGATGAGGACGAGGATGAAGATGAGGATGAGGACGAGGATGAAGATGAGGATGAGTAAGAACCACCATTACAGATGAGATCTGGGCTACTTTGGTTAACCACAGGTGGCCACCATGTCACCGAACTTACTCACTCTATGTGTATATTAGTTGTCATGGTAACGTGCAACATTTCTGAAAATCATCCATGGTACATCATCCATGAGTCACCGTGAACATGTGACTGTCAACATGTGAAGGTTGTGAAAGGTAACCACATTTTAAAAATACTGAGGTTGATGGCGGTCAGTACCGATTGATGGCGAACATCCTCCATGTGAGGCCTGCTTTAATCCACCAGCAGGCAGGTGAAATAATACATGTCAGTTCTAAGTGCCCTCTTCCATGTGACCCTGTCCTGAGCATCACAGGAAGTGAGATCACACTCCCTTAAATCCTTCTTTATCAATTCTTCCCTTATACGACCTTTCTCTTCCTCTTCTTCTTCACCCATCAACGTCCAGACCAGTGACTGTATACAAGTCCAAGAGTCTCTATGCTGGACATGTCCGTACCACCTATGGCGTCGGTAGCTCAGGGTTGCCTCTAGGCTGATATTACCCAACGTTTCCCACAGGACATGCGTCCCACAGATCCACTTCAACACTGAGTGCTTGATCATGGGAGTCTTGCCAGCACTCGAGGTTGAGGCGGATCTGTGGGTTTAAGGCACAAAACCATAAAGTTTCAGAGAGTGATGTTTATATCTAGATGTTGGTACAATGGATCACCAGTTTCTTTAAATTGACGAAGTTGGCTTCATCCTTGCCCCAAACAAGATACTGGAGGCAGAACCTCAAAGGACCTTGTGCCATCATCAGTGACATCATTCTTCATCACAAAACCTTTGGTCCCTACCACCATCATCACCATCTTCAACAGCCAACACGACCTACTTATTCCCAGACCAGAGGGCTGCACCAGACCAGTCCACGTTTGTTATGGTCTTCACCACTTTTCACTTTCGGAGATGCTCTGCTACGCAACGGGTCCACTGAGGATCTTTAATGGATCATCCGCCACCAGACTCTCCATTCCTCAGTAGAACCAATGAGGTCTTTATGGCAGGATGATGATGGTCAACATCCCCACCGATGCATGTTGCTCCTCCAGGTGATGGAGGAGGTCTCTGGGGACGTTTGTGCAGGTGTATAACCGGTCTGGATTCAGAGCTCTCGGCCTGGGAAACACTTTCATGACAGGTTCTTGTGTACAAGTCCAGCACTGTTGATGATCATAGTGATGAGATGGAACAAAACTCCAACCGCTCAAAAGTCACGTAGTAACCAAAGAACTGCAACACTCAGAGGAACCTGAGTGATTACATCATCGATTATTCAAATGAGATTGATTATAACTGGGTGTGACATAGCAAAGTCAGATAAAGACAAGTGTGTGTGTGTGTGTGTGTGTGTGTGTGTGTGTGTGTTCCCATTCTGTCCACACCTTCTGTTTTCTCTTCATTCTGGCCTTGACAATGTCGTCTCACTCAGCACCGAACAGAGAGAGATAGTGTGTGTGTGTGTGTGTGTGTGTGTGTGTGTTTTAGCCGAGTCAGTCCTTATCTCGAGCTGTCTGTCAGATATTAAAGAGTTCAGCTGAAGGCTGCAGGACCTTGACCATGTCTCCCTGCCCTGCACATTCGTCTATAACCAGCCTTCACACACAACACACACACATGCACACACACACACACACACACACCACACACACACACACACACAAATCAGTGCTTAAAAAGTCCCTGAACACAGTGAACACACACCTTCTGTGTTTCTGCAGACACATCCACCCACCAAAACACACACACACACACACACACACATACAACACACACACACACACACACACACATACACACACATACACACACACTTGTGATGTCCTGGTTCCTACTCAGGTGTGACCTTTGTCCAGCGCAGCGAGTCAGAGAGAATTCATTTTTCCGGATATTTCTGGTGTATCTTTAATATGTGTATCATGAATTTTAGGATTTTGAAGAACGCTGTCAGAGCGCTTGATTAAACAGGAAGTAGGTTTTAGTGGACAGAAAATAGATGTTATTGTGGTTTAACTAAATAGATTCTTCAGAGAGCAGGAGATCCATCACAAACACCGCCCCCCCCCCCCCACCTGACGTGTGTACACATTAGAAGACGAATTAGTGCAGAATGAAACACCTCGCTGAGCTCCACACCATGACCAAAACCCTCAGGAAAGGATTCATGTGTAACGGTGTGTGACATCACCGGCTGACGTGTGTGAGTACGCTCGGAAAAATCTCTACATTTATGAGTTTAAAGTAAACATGACAGATCTGAGAGTATTTCCTGTTATTCATCAGGTTCCTGTAAGTGTACAGATGGACGAGAACCTTCTCACTGTTAGTAATATTAATATTAATGATATAGTACCAGAAGAGCTGGAGGAAGTGGCAGGGGAGAGGACGTCTGGATCTCACCGGTCAGGCTGCTGCCCGCGCGACCCGACCCCGGATCAAGCGGAAGATGATGACTGACTGATATAGTACCGGTTTCATCCTAAACATTTACACGAACTGCAACAACAATCTATTTTTGCTGTGTGTATATAATTTGTGATGGACGATTATACGATATGATACACGTGGTGATGTTCATCCAGTCACTACCTTTATCAGGTACGCATTCACAGAAGTGTTTGAGGAAGATGTGTCGCCTAATCCTACTAGGGTCATGGGGAGACTGGAGCCTATCTCAGCCGACTTTGGGACGAAGGCCAGGTACATTCTCGGGGCCGAACGCAGGGCTCAAACCCAGGACCTTCTTTTTGTGAGGCGGATGTGCTAACCACTACACCACCATGCTGCCGCACTGAGGCCATGTTTATTCTTCATGTTAATGTTATAAAACCATGCAGTTTAAAAATGGCCGCCGCGCACCGCCACACACCGCAGCTTTAATCATTTCACAACTTTAATCATTTCTCAAAGATGAGTCCCAGGCCACACCCAAAACCCAATCAGTACAGGTGTGTTTGAGTTTGAGTTCACGTTGTATCAGAATTCTGTGAAGGTACGGACCCGTACCCTTTATATACTGTTTGGGAGCATATGCAAACCTTTTCACCTTGAGGTGTAATAATCAGCCGAAAGGGGTACATTACAGTAGATTTTACCTCAGTGGGAGAAATGGATTCATACTCTCGCTTTTATCCCATGACAGGAAGTCTATTAGGAAAGTGTTGGCTGAGATGGGCGACAGCCTCCCTGCGGCCCAAGTTAGGATTTAGCGACTGATGATTGAATAAATGAATAAACTCCTCTTTAATAACGAGTGAAACGTCACAGCCTGATCTTTAACGTTCCTTAAAACCAGCACGATGCTCCGAATGGAACCGAACGAGGATCATTAATAACACGATGAGTAGAGCCTGAGGTTCTCTCGGTAACCTGTTCCAGGGACATTAGGAAACATCCAGGAGCGTCCAGGAACATCACAGCACTCGGGAACTGTGTGTACAGCAGCGTACCTACAGATCAGATTATCAGACGCAGAGACGCGGCGTGCCTGTGGTTCATTACTGTGGAACACGACGCGTCGGACAATCGGCAGCTCAGGTTTGTGCTGAGATCAGACAGGAGGAATGTGGAGAGTTTAAATATCACACACACACACACACACACACACACACACACAAACCAGAAGCACTACTGTCCCCAGCATGGTAAACATTGTATTATTTAAGTATTTGCCTCCTCTGAGTGCTTGCGAATGGAAAATTCTATTTCGGTATAGATGTGGCCTCTCTGTGCCCCTTTACTCCTCACTGTAAAGATCAACTTGTTTGTTTTCCCTTCACTGAATAATAGAGTAAAAACCTAATCAAGCCCACCATCACAGTATATAGTTAAAGATATTGTATATACATTATTAATATACAGTGAAGCGGCTGATTGCATCAATATTACAGGGTGTCCTCATGTCTGTCTTCCTTCTGGTTCTCTCCTTTTAGTTATGATGTCATAGTCAGTCATGCCAGACGTCCCTGCTTGCACTCAGCACTAATAAACTCTCTTCTTCACCATTACATAAATATGAGCATACCTAACAACCTCTCTCTCTCTCTCTCTCTCTCTCTCTCTCTCTCTCTCACTCTCTCTCTCTGTTTTTGCTGAGGTACACATGCTACTTCTGAGATACCACTGATCCTGATCCTTCTTTTCTCTGAATCCTGTGATCCGTCCTTATGTGCTACTACTACTGGTTGGAGTTGTGATCTTAGAAGCCCCACCCTGCTGCTGATGAACCATATGGACCTAAATATCCACTCAGAAAATGTGAAGATGACTTTTCACTGCTGGTGATATCAACTCTTTTACTGAAATGATTTAGGACTACAATTCCCAATACAGTTTTATAACTGTTTTATAATTGTAGTCCTCAATCATTTTAGGGTAGACCAAATAGACTTCATGTTAAACTGTAGAAAAGTTCATTCATTCATTAATTTTCAAAGTCTCTTAATCCTAATTAGGGTCATGGGGAGGCTGGCGCCCATCTCAGCCGACTCTGGGCGAGGGCAGAGTACACCCTGGACATCTTGCCAGGCCACAAAATGAAATGTTACATAAAAAAATGTTAGTACAGTATGAGAATAAAGAAAGTAGCATATTACGTATAAGAGACCACTTTTCAGATAAAAATATAATGAAGGCTGCTGCGATTTACACGCAAATAAAGAATCAAGTGTAACAGTCAACATTTCCAGGAGAACTGGGGCTGGTTCTGTAAGAGACTCAGTAGATACTGTACACAAAGGAATGGTGCAGAACAAAGGTGCCTCATATTTACATATAAATACTGACATTAAATTAAAGATTTCTACAAATAAATTCTATAAAGCACAGTAAACAGTAATAAATGAAACTAATTCAATATTCGGTGTGATGACCTTTTGTTTAAAAAAAGAACAACATCAGGTCGAGTTTGTGCAGTTTTACAAGTACAGAATCTACCTGGTGTCTTACAGAACCAGAACCGGTTCTCCTGGAAATGTTGACTCTCAAACTTACATTTTACATTTACATTTACAGCATTTTGGCAGACGCTCTTATCCAGAGCGACTTACAATTATAATGTTTTATACAAATGAGCAACTGAGGGTTAAGGTGGCTGAGGTGAGGCCTTGCTCAAGGGCCCAACAGTGGTGATAGTGGGGATTGAACCGCTGACCTTCGGATCAGTAACCCATCGCCTTA
>JAQMYF010000017.1:902475-934244 GCA_030014195.1 Neosilurus mollespiculum
TATATATATATAATGTGTGTGTGTGTTGATGTTAAATGTGTTTAAAACCCTTGGATTGAACACTGGAGCTTGTCACCCTGCTGGTCTGAGTGTTTTGTCCCAGAAGGTGATGATTTGACAGAGATGTTGAATTTTATTGTGGTGTTTAAACGGAGGGAGTAAAATGTTCTGACACTCTGCAGTTCTGTATTTTTAAATAACTGTAAGAATAATGAGGTCTTGGATAATTTTATTATAAAAAAATGAAAAGAAGGAGGGAAATTCTATTGCAATTTTAAAAACAAAAGCAAATAAAATCCGTTGTTTGTAAAAGTGAAGCGTATCATGATTTCTGTAAATTCTCAGAAAGGTGTGTATCGCACCGTCAGATCTTAATAAAACATGGTGGTGTCGCCCGAACTGGGATGATAAACGAACCGGTCCCTTTTAAATAAATAAAGCAATAATCAGCAGCGTTACAGATCCATAAATAATCATTTCACTGGTATTCCATGGAACGGCGACGTGGAACGTGGCCTCGAGTCGGCTGTCAGCCCTGTACAACGAGATTGAGTGGAATAGGGTTTTTGGGGGTTTTTTTTAGCCCCTCGGGATTGTGAGAAACAAAGTATTTTGTTAAAATGCTTAAATTTTTTAAAAAGATGATTTCCTCTTTACAGGCATTTCTCCAGCAAAACAAACGCAAACTGACAGCATCAGTTACTTTGGAGAAGAAAAAAAAAATTATTGAAATTTAAAAAATGTTTTTTTTTTTACCATCCAATACTTTAATTCCAATCTTTATTTCTTTTTTTAGTGGGGTTTTGTCTTCAAGTAAATGTAGATTTGGCAAATCACATATGAGCTGATATCCTTGGGGAGCCAATCAGAACGCACGATTGCTCATATCCGGTAGGTGTGTATGTAATAAATAAAGATCTGTTAATTGCACAGATGTGTTTAGAGTTAAACAAAACTTTGAAGTCTTTTTAGCGTTCTTATTTTTTTTACTCATTTATATTTACAGAATAATAATTATTATTATATAAAGTTAAAATGTATATGCAGTAGAGGAGGGTCGGGTGGTCCTGGTACAATCAGACCATCCTTTGCTGAATATAAATTTTAACTGTACATAATAATAATGTATTAATAATAAAAATAATAATAATATTATTATTCCTTTCATAAATATGGAATCTCCTCTCAGGTCCTTGTCTGGATGAGTGATTCATTAGACCTGTGCTGATTATTAAAGCCTGAGAGAACGTTATTAATGTGAACATGACCCCTGCTGTGGTGTACAGAGCTAACGTGCGTTGGTGTTTCAGACAGGAGCATGGAGGATGATGAACTTTCGTCAGCGGATGGGATGGATCGGAGTGGTCGTGTACTTGCTGGTTAGCATCGCTGCAGTTTATTACATGTTCGAGATCAATCAGACCTACAACCGTCTCACACTGGCTCCCGTGGAGAAGACGAGCGGGACACACTCACCCCCAGACCCTGCCTCTGACCCTGCCTCCTGGATGCAGAGCGTGAAGTCTCGGCTCCTCCTGCTGCCCTTCTGGCTGTGGGCGGCCATCTTCCTCGTCCCGTACCTGCAGGTCTTCCTCTTCCTGTACTCCTGCACCAGGACCGACCCAAAAACCGTGGGTTACTGCATCCTGCCCGTCTGCGTCGCCCTGCTCTGTAACAGACACGCCTCCTTCACCAAGGCCTCCAATCAGATCAGCAGGCTCCAGCTGATTGACACCTGATGTGGGCGGGACATCAGTGCAGTTTATTCACTGGAGAAAAAAATGGGATGAATCTGGAGACGAGTTTCTGCTCACCGCTGTTCTCTTCAGTCTCACTAAAGAACTACACACTGCTTTATACCTTTATTCTCTTTTCTTCAGTCCCTCACACTGCACGATGATGATGAATGAACCTGAGATTTAATTCTGATTAATTTTAATGAAACGGTTTGGACCTGATTCAGCAGAGTGAAAATAAAAACAAGAATTAAACAAACACTTCATTTTTTTTAAAAATAAGATATTTGTATATATTTTTAAATCTTGGACTAAAGCGTTGATTAAATTTGTCATAAAGTTATGAGTTAGTAGTAAAATATCATTATCAAGTCTTTATGTTTTTCTATAAGTTTGTTCATGTTTCACTTTATATTCAAATTTATTATCCTAAAATTAACCTGGAACAAATTAAAAACCCAAAATGAATAATAAATTAATAATTAAAAAAAAATCCTGAAGAGATAAATACAGAAATGTAATAAAATATAATACAAATTATTTTTGTTATATATTTGTTTTCTGTAGAAAGTGTGAAATTAGTTTTCTGTAAAATCAGAAAATCTCCAGATAAACACTTAAAAAATTTAATATAGAATTATACACCAGTGTTTTATTCTTTTATAAATTAAATTCCGAATATTTTCAGTCTCAGTAACTGTTCAGTATCACAAATTCAGAAAGGTTTTTATTTTTTAAAGTTTATTTATAATTTCTTCTTTAAATGCAATTTTTATAATAAAAGTCTCCGAGTGTTTCATCATCGCCGTGTTTCTCTTTCACTCTCTGGATTCTTCTCCATCGTTAATGTTTATAATAAACTATTAAAGGTTTTTTTTTTAATCAATAATAAAATATTTCAGCCGATTCTCGTTTCTCAGAAACACGGTGAAGATTTCCACTTTGATCCTCATCACTTTTCTTTGGTTTAAAACTTTCACAAATCAACTGGATGCTTTTGTGCAAACGTTTGTGCACCCGAGACAGAAGGATCAGTAAGTTTCTTCATTATCATGAAAAGGAACCTGAACAGACTTTAGAGAAGAAAGCACTCCGCCCTCGCTCAGAGTCGGCTGAGATGGGCGCCAGCCTCCCCGCGACCCTCATAAGGATCAAGCGGTTCAGAAAATGAACGAATATATGTGAAGAAAATTCTATTCAACCCCCTCATTTTTCATTTGATCTCATTTTTTTTCTCAGCGAAATTCCATCTACAAACATTTTCAATTCTACTATAAAACAACCAGAATAATAATCATTATAATATAAAAAATATATAATTATAATGTCACATGATCATAAAGTTCTCAGAATTTTGTACCAATGATCAGAGACGGTTTAAACATGTTTCTGTATTTTGTGTAAAATGTTGTTAATGTTTTATCTCTGTGTGGCAGGTGATGTTTTGTGTTAAAGGGCTCGAAGTGTTTTAAATGATGTAATAATTTTAATAAACAGATGCTTATGTCATGTGACTATTTTGTTGCCTTTCCACATGTTCAGTGGCCCGTCATTCATATTTCATTAAATTAAATAAAGAAAAATAAATGTTTGGGTCTAAAGCTCTGAAGTTGTTTTTCACTTTAACCCGATTTATTTAATATGTTTTTTTTTCTTTATTTACAGGAAAAATAATGTTGAGTTTCCAGTAACGAATTTTCCTTTACATTGTTTTAATAAAAAATATTTTTAATGTCCTCCCATCACTGAGAGCTCCTTTATCAGTTTGTTGGAGAAAAAAGTAAAAAAAAAAACTCCATAGCAACAGAAAACCCCCGAGTTTGTGTGGAAGGTGTTACAGGCGGAGACGTGGCGCTCAGGACGGCGTGACGGTCTTCAGACGCTTCGATGGCGGTTCCGACTTTAATTTAACCGCACTGGTTCCTGTAACGGCTTCTTCTTCACCGTCTTCCTCCTCATCCTCTTCACCATCTTCCTCCTCCTCATCCTCCTCCTCTTCCTCATCTAGAGGGAAAAACAGGGATAAAGTTTTAAGATTTTCACTTTAAATGTAAACATTATTTTTCCTTTTTTTTTAAATTACAATCAGAACTGAAAACTGACCAGTTTACATCAACTTACAGAAAACCCGATATGAAATTAATTTTATTAATTCTATAATAGAATCTTTCTTCTCAGCATCACTGAGCGAAACCTCAGAATCAATCCTGGACTCCTTCCTAAAATTAGACCCCAAATCTGTTCATTTGACTTTTCCATAAGATTTAAACAGGAGAATCTCTAAATTCAGGTTTTTATTGTAAAAAGTTTATAGTGAGCACAGATGAAGTTCCATTGATCTCTAAACCTCCTCAGAACACGTCACCTTAATATGCAAATAAGTGGGAGGAGCCATGGCTATGCTAATTAGGCCTTCATTATTCGGCGTATTTATTTATTTACTTACCTAATTTCTTAGAATTCACTCAGAAAGAGAGTTTATACGGCACTGGTTTCAGTTGTTTGTGTGGGTGTATGAGATTAAAAACGTTTTATTATTTATATCATGCTTGTCCAACTGCTGAACCGGAAGTGAAAACAATGAGTATCGTTCTGTGGAAGGGGTATTTATATACTTATTTATTACACATAGAGCAGGGCCGCTATCAGATCTAGTAAATCAAACTACACTTATTTATGTTTTGTTTGTAGCTGAAGATTAGCGCATTAGCTAACAGTTCACGAGCTCACCGTGCGCGCGACCTTCTCCTCGCTTCTCCTCTTCCACGAGCTCCGTTAAAACCACCGAAATCTCCGAGTTTATCTTCTTCACCCCTTCAATAATGGACTTTAAATTATTCTCCGCCCCCACCGTGAATTTCTTGGTTGTACCGTCTTTACATTTCAGTTCTCCCTTCACCACACACGCCATGTTTATTGACAAGAAGCTGTAAACTGTGACCTCTGGCGGAAGTGAAACTTTAAATACCACGACATGTCAAAACCACCGCCATCTTGGATGAGGCTGAGTCAAACCTTACTGAATAAAGGCAGGTTACACATTTTGGTGTTTTTTTTAAGGGACTTATAACTGGACTGTTATTTATAATCAGTGTGTGATTTAGTGATTAGATCTGCGCTGCTGATCAGAAGGCTGTGAGTTTCAATCACCGCAGCACCACCAACCTGTCAGGGTCATTCAAGGCCTTTAACGCCCTTTTTCATCTACTAACCTGCTGAAAAAAACATTCATCAACAAAAGTAAATCTAGTGAATTTCACTGTAGTGGGAACACACACACACACACACACACAGATTTACAGAGATAGATAAATAAAATACATAAATAAAACAAACAAATGAACTATCTACAGTGTTGACAACACTGAGCTTCAGTAACACTGACATGCTATCCTGGCTGTGCAGAAATCAAAAGTAAAATAAAATATAACCCATACACCAAGGAGTCTGCATTTATTTATGATGCAAAAATTATACGTCACTGTAAATGATGCATGTTGCATTTTCTTTTCTTTCTATTTTTTTAACTGCACCTACATTTATGAAATTTAAGTGTTTTAAACAATATATAAATAATTTTTAAAGAGTATTAAATTAAATTTATGGTCAATAAAACCAGTGAAATAGTAATTAAAATACATACATTTTATATATATATATATATATATATATATATATATATATATATATGGTAAGTATTTGCTTGTTTGAGATGTTTTAGTATTTTAAACGGTGCTTTGAAGACTAAATTAGACATTTTATGCAATTTAATGTAATCTATCGAATATGACCAAAATACATGTATTGTATGTGTTGTAAATACAAAAAGATAAACCACATCAGGTTCTTTTCAGGTCCATTTCTCATTTTATTCCACAATTCTTATCTCTCCCTTTTCTGCATTTATTAATATTTATTTGTCACAGGAAATAAGCAAATTTTGCACAAATTCAAACCTAAAGTCATGGATCTTCATAGTCCAGATGCCAGGGCACAGTCTTGCTCATATCACTCCAACTGAAGGACCATTCTGATCAGAAGATTGTGATATCAAATCCCAGCACCATCAAGAAGCCAGAGTCTCTAATTCATTAGGTTCATCTGTAAAATCAGTAAAAGTTTCAAACTGGCAGGTCTTACTTTGGTTTATGGTACTTTCTGTACATTAACTCCTCACGACTCTGCTTTCCTAACACCAGTCCAGAAACAAGGTTGTAAAATAAATGTAACATATCACACAGTACATTAATATGCACATTTATTGCCTTGAATGTCGATGTTAAGTGTCTACATCAGCAAAGTAATATAAAAACCAAATTAAGGTAAAGTGAATTGTAGCATGAGACCTGCTTCCCAGAAATCTTTATTTGCTAGAATTTGACCTTTTCAACATGGCGGACCGGTTGACGTGTCACAGAAAGCTAATTCCGACTTTACTCTGTACATCTCTAAAGGCTTTAACGAGTTTTATTCAGTCAATAAAACATAACATTAGATGCAGTGTATCCTTTATGTAAACGTACAACAGACATGAAAGAGTTAATAGTAAACATTATTTTATCTTACTGGGTAAAATATACATATATAACGACAGTTAAGATTTTCCCGCCAAACTAACGTTGATTTGCATAAACCGGAAGCGGAACTGAAATTTGTTGTTGTCATTATTTTTTTAACCATAATAATTTAAAATGAGATGTGTATTTGTTAGATTGTATAACCGTAGTTAAATATTATCTCGGTGATTTAAATTTAGTTTATTATTTCGCTTCTTTTTCTTCGTGAGGAGTTTGGGTACCGGAAGTGGTCCTGTAAGTGCGCGCGCAGGCTGTATGTATGTGTATGTGTTATCGTTGTTAGCAGCAGCAGCAGCAGCAGCATGGCGGCGGAAGAGGCAACCGTGTCTCTGGTGGATGTACTGGAGGAGGATGAGGAGTTGGAACAGGAAGCCTCGGCTGTACTCGGAGGGAGCGACTCGGAGAAGTGTTCCTACCCGGAGGTGAGGAGCACACACCCCAGATCAAGACAACAACAACAACAACAACAACAACACAACAACAACATCATCATCACAGTGTGGAAGTTTGTAGTTGGACACAGATTATAAACACAAACACACACACACACACACACACACACACACACACACACACACACACACACACACCTAATGTCTCACTTCTGTGTGTTGATAAAAACAAATCAACAATCCGCCATGATGTGCACATAAACATCTCCTTCAGGACTTTCACAGTATTGTGTGAAATATTATTATTGTTGTTATTATTGTTGTCATCATCATCATCATCATCATTGTTGTTGTTGTGGTGTTGTAGGTGTCAGATTTATTTAAATCCCAGCATTGTGTAATAATGAGGTATATTTACAAATCCCAGAATGCATTGCTTTAATGGTGTCTCAGTGTTGTATCCTGAATCCCTGGATCTTAAAGGTGACCCCGTGACCCTGTGACCCCCTGTACAGTCCATGATCAGGTGTGGAACTCACAGCCCACCTTATCCGAGTTATTGTATGAGAAGTGGTGCAGTATGAGATGTTATTGGATGGTAAGAGTATATGCGTCGTGATGAAAAGTCAAGATCAAATCTTTATCACCAAAGCTGCACATGTAGAGTGAGATTAGAAGATTCTCCTGGTGACCAGGTGTAAGACTCATGTACGGAAATAAAGGACCAACAGGAAGCACGCAAGGAGACGAGATTGGGGAAACCACCGGGGTGCGGCGGAGAAGGACGAGCGGAAATGCGGACAGGGACAAAGTTTCGGCGTCGTCGTGCTAATGAAGAATTCTATCATTGATCCATTTTATCAGTAGCTGAGTTCACAGCTCTGTGTTTATCGCTCTGTTCTGCCCCTGGTGGAATAACTGGTTAATATCAGGCTCGGATTGGGTGACAGGATGTTATGGGGTGTAACAGTTATGATGTCATGATGTTATTAGGGGATGCGATGCGAAGCATCAGGATCTGATTGTGTGATGTGATGGTATGGGATGTAAAGAATTCTTGGCATTATGAGTGTAAGTGAAGCATCAGGATCTGATTGGGTGATGATGTGATGTTATGGCATGTAATAATGATGTCATGGCGTCATAGGGTTATGTGAAGCGCCAGGCTCTGTACGCGTGTAACACCTGCACACCGAAGGGAGGAGAACCAGCAGGGATATGTCTCGCCTGTTCCTACAAGTGTCATGAAGGTCACGAACTGTTCGAGATCTACACAAAGAGGTGAGTAAACACCCCCCCCAGAGGGTTAGACTGCTTCACCCTCTTTCTCTCTCAGCCCCCACAGTCGTGCCCCCCCCCCATCCCATGTTTGATTCTCCTTCCTTTCCTTCAGGAGTTTCCGCTGTGACTGTGGGAATGAGAAGTTTGGAGAGATGGAGTGCAGGTTATTCCCGGTGAGTGTGTTGATATATTCTCCTCTCTGTAATATCTCTGCTGTGATGCCGAGTTAGTTCAGAGAATGACGATGTCGATGCGACGTTGTGTCTCACAGGAGAAAGAGAAGACTAACAGCGGAAATAAATACAGTCACAACTTCTTCGGTCTGTACTGCACGTGCGAAAGACCGTACCCCGACCCTGAGGATGAGGTAACCAGATCGTCATGTAATTATTACATCGTCACAGCGAGCAGAATTTAACCTATCGAGTTTGTGTCCGTCGGGGAAGATGTGTTTGGGTTTTCGGCGGTGCTGTGTGGTGATGGAGTCTGCTGGAGTTATAATAAGTGACAGGAACTCGAGATTATGAAGAAACTCCTCCGTAACAATCCTGTGTCCTGTTCCAGATGTGTATTGTGGGTTCCAACATTAATGTCACCGTGTGTGTGTGTGTGTGTGTGTGTGGGTTGCAGGTTGCTGATGAGATGATCCAGTGTGTGGTGTGTGAGGACTGGCTGCATGGCCGGGTGAGTTTTTACTACTGTGTGTATTTGCAGTGAGGACTTTAAACGTGTATATTTTTGATCTCTCTCTCTCTCTCTCTCTCTCTCTCTTTATATAATATTTTATATATATTTATACTGGGAGGCGTTAAAAATTCAACAAGCACAAATGTACAACATGTTGTATATAAACATGAAAGTTCGAAAACAAATTGAAGTACTGAAGTGTGGCGTAGTTACCAGTTTCTCAGGAGTAAAAGTAAATGCCCATGTTAACGTGTGCACGTGGCACGATCACACGTCTGATACCTCAGCCGCTCCTTGATTAATCCACGAAGTGGATCGTGAGATCAAAACATGCTTGTTTGTTGTCAAGTGTCACCTCTGACTATAAAAAGTTTAATGTTTGTGAAAAGTGAAGATTCCACGACTGCCACAGCCAAGCGGAGACCAGGCCCTGGGCATGACGAGTGCCGGAATGACCGCTGCGACGGTAGCAGCACACTTTGACGTGCATCGTTCAACTGTTGAACGCCTTCAGACACTCCACAGACACGTCACTACACGTGCACAAGACTGTCGTATCTGGGTGATGCGTCTGCGGAACTGTTTTCCGTCCAGCAAAACTGACGGCGGCGGAGGTTCCTGGTACTTGCTGCAACCGCGTCTGTGCTCGTACAGGCTCAGGGAAGAAGGAATCCGGTCGTTCAGAGCACATGTTGGTATCATCCTGACAGACCGCAGGCGCTGAAGAACACTGAACCGTGTCCGTGTCGGAAATCTCTATTCTTGATTTGTGGATTATTTAATTGATTTGGTTAAACATAGTAAAATTATGGAATTATTTCAGTGTTGCATTTTTAATGCCTCTCAGTAAGTGTGTGTGTGTGTGTGTGTGTGTGTGTGTGTGAAAAATGATCTCTAGTCAAATGCAGTATATGATTCTGTGCATGTGTCTCACAATGCCAGTCTTTGTTTCCCATTACCTCTCTCTCTCTCTCGCTCTCGCCCCCGCGCCCCCCCCCCCCCCCCTCTCTCCCCCTCTCACAGCATTTGGGTTGTGTGGTGTCGGAGTGTGTCGAACTTCAGGAAATGATCTGTGAGTGCTGTATGAATAAATTTCCGTTCCTCTGGACGTACGCGGCTCACCTCGCTGGTAACGTATCATTATTTATATAAAGTCCTGTATTTATCACCCGACTGTTTGAATATTCTGATTTTATTTAATGTTTATTTCTTCAGTGCCTCCTGTAGTGAAAGTGTGTAAAGAAGGGGAGGAGAGTGTGAGAGTGGAGGTGGAGCATGATGAAGATGAGAACAAAACAGAAGTGAAGAGCTCCCTGAGCGAAAAGGTGTGTGTGTGTGTGTGTGTGTGTGTGTGTGTGTGTGTGTGTGTGTGTGTGTCGTACAAATGAGGCTTTAAATCCAGCCCGGTGTTAAATATACAAGTAGGAAACTAGAAGTTCTCATCGAGAAGTGGAGCGCTGTGAGGGGAAGTTAATCCAGGTCTGTATATTCCGCTTCTACGCGTTTTGTTTATCTCTTAAGGCCCATTTATTCCTGCATGGAAGCTACCGAGCCCAACAGAACTGGCTCTCTCATCCTTCCTATAATATCGCCGCACATGCACCACCACATAAATTGACTCGCCCATGGAATTCTGGGACGGCTACCGAGCCCAACCCAATGTTGGCTTTAGCATCCAGGCACGAAAGCACAATTAGTGTTGCTGTTCCACTCGCTTCACAGCAATACATATGTGGGATGATGATCAGAGAGAAAGACAGAGAGAGAGAGAGAGAGAGAGAGAGAGAGAGACACATGTGATTGACCACCAGGTGGCAGCGGAGAGCTCATTACACCCCTGATACAATGCTTGAGTGTGTGGGTGTGTGCAGGTACAGGTGGGGGTGTGTGAACAGGTGGAGGTGAACGGTACGGCCGGCTGTAAGAGGAAGCTGCAGGAGGTGAAGGCTGAAGGTTCGGGGTGCAGGTTTGAGGAGATGAAGTGTTCAGGAAAGAGTCGCGTCCAGCAGGGAGCGGTGTTCTGGCCTGCAGCATGGCGCGCTAAACTCTGTTCCTGTCTACACTGTAAGGTACAACACACACACACACACACACACACACACACAATGGTTGCGCATCATCTTTTTGATTTATTTATTTATTTATTTTTTGAAGTTTCAGATAATTTTGTCAGAGTTAAGGAAAATTATATCAGTATAAAAGACAAGTATCCATAATTAAAACAATTTAATAAGAATTAAAATCTTTTAGTATGTAAAGGGTATTAAAATGATTATAATTAACATTATAAAATTAAAACTAAGCAATTATTGAATGCGGTGAGGTATGATTGGTCGAGAGGTCGTCATGCACTGAGGCTAAAGGCTGAATAATTCTCCATGTCATCCAAAAGCCAAATTCTCTAATTATTTAATTAGTAATTAAAAAAATATCTAAATGTTCATAAAATATGTAAGTAGGTGGTGTGGGGTGTGTGATAATCATCCCTGCCACTAGGTGGAGCTCGGTATGTAGAAGAGGCGTGTAAAAGAACAGGAAGAGCGGCGCTGATGCTCATATTAGCTGTACTGTCTGCACTCTGATACTTGTACAGTATGTTTATTTTTGTTTGAATAATATTATTAATCATTTTTTCACGCTTGGTAACTAAAGTGAATTAAAGTGTTTGAATGTGCCCCCTTCTTCGCAATACTACACACTGTTCCTAATTAGCATCTGTGAGCGCTGTGACTTGAGATTATCTACACAACTAGCACCATTTCTGATTCATCCTAGACACTGAAAACGAAAAATATGGAATTAAAGTGTTCAATGAAAGGAAATATTAGACATTTTTATTCATTAAACACCACTTAATTGGCTTTTTGGCGATGTTCGGTGAAGACGGACAGCCATGTTGTTTGGGACGACAGGAGAAAGAAGAACGTCGATGAGATAAAACAGATGAAGATGCCCTGAGGCAGCCGCCTCCTCTGTGTCCGAATCACTGTGGTCCTGATCTTTAAACTTCATTCACTTTTCTCAGTATTTATGCTGTTGTGATCCTCTATCTCTATCTCTGTGCTTATAACAGTATTAATTTATATTATATACACACACACACACACACACTCAGGAAATAAAATGATGTTTACAGCACAGCGCCTCGACAGTCTGCTGTGGGCGGAGTTTATCTGGTTTATATGATATTTTTGAGGAGGAACATCAGCGTGTGCCAGTCGTGAAATTAACGTGCCAATTAACTGATGGAAATGATGCAATATCAGGAATTATTTGAGGGCTTTTCACCAATCAGAAACGAGAAAATCTCTTCAGTGAATATATATAATGTATAGTTGATTAGTATTAAGAATATAAATGATAGAATGCACGAATATAAAAAGTTATTGTACTGAAAAGTATGTAAATGATTTAAATTGTATTTAAAAATGTTGCATAATTTATTTTTAGTTTGTAACGTAGGTGTAACTTTTTTAGCTGATGATAATTGTTCCTTTTTTATACATGTATTTAATAATATTCACTTTATTAATAACAGTAAGGACAGGAGGAGCTGTTCTGACACGTGTGCTTGAGTGTGAGGGGTCTATATCAGCCCGTGACTCTGTGTGATTACAGAGTGTGTTTGCGGAGTACGGCGTGTCCTTCCTGTTGGATGAGACGGACACGGTGCTCGCCTATGAGAATAAGGGAAAAAACACAGAGCAGGCGAACGGCGGCGAGGCTCGCGACCCGCTCATGTCTGCACTCAACAACCTGAACCGCGTTCAGCAGCTCGAGATCATTCACGGTACACACACACACACACACACACACACACACGACACTTTCACATAAGGGTGACCCTGTTGGTTAATTTAGTCAGAAGCAAGTCATTACATCACTAACACACGTCCAGTGTAATAACATATGAAGACTGTGCTGTTGGTCACGTGAATCCGAGGCAATGTGTCACTCATTCGTGTGTGTGTGTGTGTGTGTGTGTGTGTGTGTGTGTGTGTTGTGTAGGGTATAACGACATGAAGACAGAACTGAAGGATTACTTACAGACGTTTGCAGCAGAGGGAAAGGTTTGTCCCTGTTCTCCTCTCACACACTCACCATTAACACTCTGTTCTGTTTCAGTACTGTGGGTGCGGGGGGTTGGGGGGGTGGGGGTCTACAACTACACTCTTCTTGCCGCTTCATTCACGATGTCTGTAGCTACATGACTGGAAAAAAAAGGACACATGAATTTATCATATTTACACATCCATATGTAGGCAAAATGGGCCCGGTGGTGTAGTGGTTAGGGTGCTGGGCTCATGATCGAGAGGTCGTGGGTTCGAATCCCCATTAAACCCCCACCGTGCTAAGACCCGTCTTAACACAAGTGTGTCTTCCAGCAGTATAAATGGGTACCAGTAAAAATACTGGGAAGGTAACCTGTGATGAACTCGTGTCACGTCTAGGAGGAGATGAACTCGGGTGTTAAAAAGCACAACAGACTTACTTTGCTTACTTATAGAGGCAAAATATTAATCATGGAATATATATATATATATATATATATATATATTTGTTACTAGATGTGACTCTTTTGTGCACTGTAACCTCTGACCTGGTGTTTATTATACACTGTGTAGGGTTTATCATATTTCACTCCTACAGGGAATTTATTGATTAACTTTTACATTTATGGCAGTTTGCAGACACCCTTTTATCCAGAGTGACTTACATTCATCATCTTTATACAACCGAGCAACTGGGGGTTAGGGGCCTTGCTCAAGGACCCAACAGCGGCACTACAGTGGTACTGGAGCTTAAAACCCCCCAGTCAACAAATCGGTAATCCAGAGCCTTAACCACTGAGCCACCACTGTGGAGAACAAACAAGACCACACCCACAGGCTGTCTGAACCCCACCCCTAATAATTTTCCTATAACAATAATTTAACATTTTTATCCATATTCTATTTACATTTAATATCTGAGAGAAATTATTCTCTGAAAGGAACACTGACACTGGAGACTCATTCATTTTTTTAGTAAATAGAAATCTAAAAAAAAAAAAAAAAAAAAAATCAGTATGAACAGTATAAACTATGAACAAGCTGTTACCATAGCAACGATAACATTGTATTTTACCATAAACCTGCCGTTCCTCCTGACCAATCCGAATGCAGGATTTAACAGCTTCCTCGGTCAGATCGCTTTGAAAGCTTTCCTTCAGTGTGGTAGTTGTGGGTGGGGTTTAAAACAACCAATCAGCTAACAAATGTTAGTTTCAGTTTTTGTATCAGATTATTGTGGAATAAAAAAGCAGCCTGTAAAATAATTGTAATGAATTATACATACGTGGTACTGGTATTTACCAGGTATATAAATAAACATGTACGTAGCGATGCATAGAGAGAATCGTGTTGTATCGGAGACACAGAAAGTAGCAGCGAGTCATGTGGACGGTGGTTTCGCCCAGTCATGACGATAGATCTGTATTCTGTACACGTTAGTGTTTCATTCTCCTCGTCTGAGAAAGCTTGTTCGTTGTAATTGTCAGGACTGAGTGCGAGACGTATCCATATTAGTGTATTATAAATAAATAAACCTGATTTAAGAGATGATTTCTTCCCCACCAGGTGGTGACCCCGGAAGACATCCGTCATTTCTTCGAACAGCAGCAGAGTCGTAAAAGGCGGAGAGCCGACGCCGGTCAGTACTACTGCAGCTAAAGCCTCGTTCAACTATAGAACCATAATCGCCCACAATCACAGCCCCGCCCCTTTTGTAATAAATATAAATATGCAGCCGTTGAGTTGAGAAGCCATGCTGTTGGTTCGTCCCCAAAGAATTGTTTTTACTGAAAAATGTGTTAAATAAATACATTAATACACAACCTGGGCGAGGACGCAGGACAAACCATGTTAAAGTTCCTTTTCAGTCTCACTTCACACCTTTAAATGGTTCTGATTCGCCTCCTGCTTGGTCATTAGCGGATTGGGGTCGCGTCCTATTGGCCCGCTTCAGATTTAGGTTTTTCTTGTGTTTTTTTGCTAGTCTATAACATTGCCGTGACCAAATAGTGATTTTATTATTGCTGTTTTATCTGTACTTTAGATCTCGCATTACTTTGTAAATGTATCTTTGAGAAATTATTAAACATATTATTACTTTGAATTGGTGAGTCGTCCATGTCGCTTCCATAAGATGGTATTAAGGGAGACCAGAGGAGAGAGACTGGACTTGATGACTAATACACACACACACACACACACTACAGTAGTCCAAACACATCACTGTGTTCCATTAAAAAGATCCCCCACCTTTATAAACAAATCCTTTCAAATATCTCTACAATCTAAAAGCAGACTGACAATTCATGAATATGCAAATGATGACATGCCCCTCCCACGTCTATAATTGTTAAGATGAACCGCTAACTGATATTAGCTGATTTGTCCATATAGCTTAACATACCAGTTCTGCAGCACCATGTCATCATTGTCCTTGATCTGGGAAGAGGATTTCGAAAGGTACAGATATCACAATCTGAGATTATACATAGCCCCGCCCCTTTCCTTATATCAGTTCTACACAATTCATTAAATCACTTTTTGAGAACTTCTGTTCTTTGAAGTAAAGAAATTAGACAAAAGACAAAGGGAAAATTAGCTTGATGAAAAGGATGAATAGAAAGAAAGTATAGAAAAACTAAGGGATAAACTGGAGGTAAAGAATAAGAACAATAAAGAAATATAATAAATAGTATTTTATATACATTTTTTATTATCACAGCACATTAAAGAGGAGAGATGAACTGGAGACGAGACATTGTGTGTCAAAGCGGTTTATTTCTGACTAATCGCAGGTAGAAGATCTCCGTTACACCGCGGCGCAGAGGAGAGTAGAAAAATAGACACTTCTCACAAGAAGTCCATACAAGAATGTAAAAGAAAAGCTTTGCTTCTGGTACACACGCCGAATCACGTCTTCTAGAGATATTTATATATAAATCTTTACACTTTACACACATCTTGAACAACAACAACAACAACAACAACAACGCTTCTCTTCAAAGGTACCAAAAATCTTGAAAAATATTCTTTGAATAAACAAAAGCAAAAAGCAAAAACGAAGAAGAAAAGAAAATGAGCCTCTTTGTAGCCGAGGGCCGTACGGAGCGTACAGGGCAGCGGCCGTACAGAGACGCAGGCTTGTAGAAATGGCTTGCATAAGACAGAGAGGGGTGAGGAGGAGTGGGGGAAGGAGGACGCGCCCGGCCTCGGGCATGAAGGCACTCGGATATCTTCTCCATCAGAGAGAAAAGCTGAAGCAGGACAGTCGGAGATTAGAGCTTACACCAGAGTGTGTGTTTATTTCATTTAGCCCAGCCGTGCACCGATCCGTCAGGAGCGCAGGAACTGGGTCACGCTATAAAAAACCCACAGGAAACCACACGACACACGAGAGCACGGCAAACACGATAGACGCACACAGAGTTCGACTAAATTATCATACGGCTCATCTGAATACTCAATCAGGGCTCCCCGGCTACGCGTCAGGGCTCAGAACTCTCCGACGAGATTTATTTCATTAAAACATCCGACTCACCCGCAGAAAGTCGTTGAGACGTCTGAGCTGACTTGTAGGGACCCCCCCGAAGATTTGCAATTCTCAAAATTTAAGGCTGAATATTTTCTTGATGTGAAACTTTAGAATGACGTAATAAACAAGCACCGAATTGGTTCACTTTAGCGGCGACGACTTGCTCGTCTCGCATGTAGTTTAGTTTGTATCTTGTGGGCGTGTACATACATAGAATTTGCAGTTTATGGACTTTATGGGCGTGGCCTGTCCAACATTATTTTTTATTTCATTCCTTACTTTAGTTTATCACTTCTAAAGCGAACTAGCACAACACAATTTAAATATCGCACTACTCAGCATGTTCAGATTCAGATTCGTGCTCAGACTAGCTAACTACTAGCTAACTACACCAGAGGCATCATCGATCGCTGCCCTTTTCCTTCCGGACTATACTTTCCTTCATAACATCTCTAAACCTGTTCAATAACAGGTCGTGTACGACGGCGAGACTTTCTAAAGAACTAAGTTCAAGTATGAATGAGCTGTCAGGTCACACGCGCTCTCGAGACGAGGAATCATTCGAGACAGTCGTTTTCACAGGGATTCATCACTTCCTTACAGCATCACAGTTCATTTGCATAGAGGTGAGAAAACTGCGTTTTTAACATCTTGCCTCTGGAACGGCGACTGCGTGTCAGGTTGTCAGTCTATCACTTGCGAGTGTCACTGTAGATAAGCTAGAAATGATTTAATCGTACTGAAATGTGGGCACTATCACCTGATGCAGGTGTAATGACATGACTCAGGAGATTTCAGGTTATAAACATGCTGAAAACATGAACCTATCCAGTTCCGCAAAACGGACATGAGGATGAGGTAAACAGAGGTAGAGGAGGAACATCTAAGCTTCAAGGCATCGCAGCATCATGATTAAAATCTTTTAAAAAGACGATGTGGTTATAATAAAACACTGAGATGAAAGGCATGACGCGCAGCATTCAGCACTGGACTGGGCTAAATGAGAGAGAGAGAGAGAGAGAGAGAGAGACAGAAAGAGAGAGAAAGAGAGAGAGAGAGATCCCTGATTCCAGCTTGCACGAGAGACCGTTGTTGAAGACCGAAACGTTACAGTACCATGAAACATGGCATAAACAGGATAAAGCTGCATATATCACGCATCAGCGACTGCATCCGAGAGATTATCCTTTTTTTCCCCTTTCAAAGGATAGGAAGAGAGGAACCAGAGGCGATGTTCAGCTGCTAGCCATGTTTGACGTTAATCGCTTTCATGCATTATCGAGTGTGAGGTATAAACACTTCTATACTCGCTATTCAAAAAAGGCAACAACACAAACCCCACAAACCTCCTGGTACTGATTCTCATACACCAACTCCGAGACGGATACGAGTTCACATAAAGGGCTGATGATGAAGAGGATGAAGAGGAGGAGGATTATGATGATGAAGTAGAGAAGTATTAGAGGATGAGATTAGAAGTGCGTAAGGTTAGAGATGTAGACGTCTCTAGCGGAAAAGGCAGAACCAGAAAGCGTAATTTGTTGTTCATTGAGAAAGACGGCGTCCTGAAAGACTCCAGGAGTTTAGAGGAACACGGCGAGGCGTGAGCAGCTTAAAAACTGTGTGTGTGTGTGTGTGTGTGTGTGTGTGTGTGTGTGTTGTAGAGAGAGAGACGCTGCATTCAGGACAAATAGGACTTTTAAATTTCATATCTTACTCATCTGAGTTAGCAGATTAGCTATGGATAAAAAATAAAATAAAAAAATAAAGAAAAGAAAAAAGCTTGGCTTCATGAATTAGTGCTGTATTTAAAATCTATTTTCCAAGCAACTCAAATATACCACGGTGGCAGGGACTCAGCCATCGCTGGGCGTCCATCACAAGGCCAACACACACCCACCAAGGGGCAATTTGGAACAGTAGATTATCTTAACGTGCACGTCTTTGAACTCTGGGATGAAACTAGTTACCCGGAGGAAACCCATGCAAGCACAGGGAGAACATGCAAGCTCAATGAACCCAGGACTCGAACCCAGGACCTTCTTGCAGTGAGGCCAACATGCAAACCACCCCTACGCCTCCCTTTAAAAACTTTGGTATCTGAATAATAATTTAAAATAAATGTATATATTACACAAATTCCTGAAGAAAATTTGTTGTGTATCTACCTAGTAATTTGTTTATTTAAATATATAAATTAGATGTATAATTAAGTGTATTTAATCTGTTTCTGATTTGGGAAATATTCTGATATAAAATCAACAATGTGCTAAATTACATCCTCTCCTACTCATATCATGCATCTTCTCATACAATTTGTTTTTCTGAGTTTTTTTTAAATGTATTAATAAATTGTTTCAGATGTAATGAAGTCATGTATATTAAAAAAAAGGTTTAATTTTAAAGCCATTGCACTTCCTGTACATTTTGGTCTCCAATCAGTTCATTAGGAAGCTTAAATATCACCTATCACAGAAATGCCTCGGGGAAAAAATCTGAATATCCCAGTCGTAACGCGCAGTCCTGCTTTGTGTCTTGTACATGACGGAGGAAAAGCTAGAGTTATAGTGGAACGGTAGTGAAGCGGAACATAGTGTACGGTGCATCTTTCATCCTGACGAGGAGAGGATTAAGCTACCAGCCTGAGATGAGGAAAAAGGGGGTGGAGCTTACAGACACTTCAGCAAGCACACAACTGTCAGTCATTCCAGATTTATGTCAGTCACAGACAGATCCATAAAAATGGACCCTGATAAAAACTAATAATGACATCGTACAATTCAGCTAATGATCAGGAACTGAAACTGAGCAGCGAAGGAGTTTGGAACAGGTTCTGTTTCCTGGTTCCCACTTAGTCCTGAACGCAGCGCTGGTATTTAAACGTGTCACATCATTATGGTGTCTGATGTGGCGGATGAGGTGCCTTATTGCCTGGATGTTTTCATGTTATAGTGTATTCCTAAGCAAAGATAACTGCATAATACATATAGTATAAATATAGAGTGATCTCTCTCTCTTTCTCTCTCTCTCTTTCTCTCTCTCTCTCAGTGTGTGTGTGAAAGTGAAAGAAAGATAAATGACTGTAATGGGAGCACACAGTGACGGTTCTGCAGCTTAGGAATTCATTGAGATTTCATTTTTTATACTGATTGTCAGGTGAGTTTTAGCTTCAGGGCCCTTAACAAGGGCATTTAAATATTTAAAATAAAATGTGGACGTGATAAATTCATAATATTCCCCCCCGTAATCAAACCCAAGCATGAAAAAGGCTTTAAAACTGTGACTTTGTGCCTTAAAGCCTCCGTGAGTCTCTCCTGGGGGTCATAGTGCGGACTTCCTATACAGGTATTCGTGTTTGTTAGGTGACCTGCGCTCTCGACCCCCGATCCCGCCTGCTTCCTCCGTCATTCCCGCTGCGGTGGCGCCGGCGCCCCTTCGGCTAGGGTTCCACTCGTCATAGGGTGGTTCTGTGTCGGGGCTCAGACCACACGTCAGGTCCGTCTCTCCTTTAGGGGGCGCTCTGTGGTTGGCCTGAGCTCCGAGGGCTAGGTGGAGTCTGTGTGTGGCGTCGTTGCGGCAATGTGTGTAGAGTTCGTAGAGGTCGGGGAAGTGCGTGTGCTGCGAGGCGTCGGGTTTGGGCTCGGCCGCATGCCGCTTGCGTGACGAAGAGTGCGGGTGGTGGCCGGAGAAGCACTGAGAGATGGGCGGCACTGTGGAGACCAAAGGACGGCGGTCATGACCGTCTACCTCCATGGTGACCTCAGGAAGGCGGCGGTCCTTCAGACTCATGGCTGATACACCCATGGCGATGTCCGGCATAAACTCGTTGATGACCGGCTCCAAGTTCTGAACCAACACAAGGAAGAAGAGTTACAGAAAACACATTTTGTTATTACCATGACAACAAGTTTTAAAATCATGTCCCATAACAAACTATGTCCTTGTACTCACCCCTTTCTTATTTGGGTTCAGGCTCCTCCCCTGGGGGTTGGTACAGTCCGGAGGCACAGCCTTGACCCCTGTGGCAGGGTAAATGGGGCTGCCCATTTTGGTGGAGGCCTGCGTGTGTAGCAGCGAGTGATTACAGGGGTAGGAGAAGGAGCGTGAGGGCTGCTGGGTAGGCACGCGGGGCCTCCAGATACTCCGGATCTGCTGCGTGGTGGGGGGGTGGTACGGCGGAGGTGGAGGGGGAAGAGGTGGGTGGAGGCTCATCACAGCCTGCAGGTCTGTGAACATGTTTTCTGCAGCCGGAGTGCTGTTAATCCGACACCGAGCAGACGTACGCAGGGGCAGCACAGGGCTCTCGTCCCCGAAACGCTCATCAGGGAAGAACTTGTGCGGGTTCTGAGAGAGAGAGAGAGAGAGAGAGAGAGAGAGAGAGGGAGAGAGAGTGAGAGAGGGAGAGGGAGAGAGAAAGAATACAGAACAAAGTCATGTCATCACATGCAATATAGGAGACTTATGTCCACTAGGGGGCCAACAGGAAAAACACAAAGTCATGAGTACAGATTGTGATCACGAAGCTGTGTGACAGGTGCGAGGCGTGTTACCTGAAGCAGCTCTGCAGCTCCATCTGGCAGGCTGAACTCCCTGAGCACTCGGATCTGCAGCTCATAACTGACCGTCGCTCCCTCACCACAGTTCAGAGCGTATGCTCGCTGGACCTGCTCCGTGTGCCGCAGCTCGTGAAGCCGCCGGATCATCTCCTTAACCACCGCCAGCCTGGGAACTGACACACGCACGGGAAGAATCAGCACACAGTCTCTACTATGGTGTTTCACTGACATATCTGTAACGATATGTGGGAATAAAACTCTCAGACAGAGAGAGGGGGAGAGAGAGAGAGGTGGCAGGGGGTTATTATTACAAAGCATAATTAACTTTAGAAAAATACAGTAAAAACAGTAAAAATAAAATATGAATTCAGTTGTAAAGTGTAGTGGTGGATAATCAGAGCAGTATATTCTTTGCAAAAGGTTTCATTTTGTCTGATCAGTCGTCCCACAGAAAGTGCTGAGGAGTTCAAGTCCAATCTTTTCAACCACAGTTAATACGGTAAAGGTCGGAATCCAGTCAAATGAATAACGCCATTAAAACACTGGACGGGATCAGACTGAAGACTTGGGGGTTAAATTAGAATTAAATCATCTATTCCAGGGATGTGTTCACCCTCAAACCACCATGTATGATGTGAGAACTCAGTGAAGTCAGTGTGATAATGCAGTCACTGCCCACCACCATGACCATCTTGTCCAGGATCCAGGGCTGTTCTTCCTCCCACACACCCATCCCACAACAATGCTATAAAAAACATACACGTGCGTGGGCACGCACACACACACTACTAGGGAATGTTTAGTTTTAAAAATAACAATAAAGAGGGAGTAACAGAGGAACTCAGAAAATGACAGAGAGCGAGAGAGCAAGCGAGAGAGAGAGAGAGAGACAGAATAATTAAAATCTCTAATCTGACTGATAGAATTTAAAATGATAAATAAATAAATAAAACATACATGAAAAGTTTTTTAATCTGATTCCGGATTGGTCCAAACGAACACTGTTACACATGAGTTCAACCCACCTGGTATCTCATTGGCTACCACTGAGGGCGGGGTTGTTTGGCTGCCAGCCATTTGCTGGTGGTTGATGATGTGACAGCACTGGGGTACGGCGTTGTTTACCATGTAGAGAGTGTCGGGAACGTTGGACATGCGCACCATACGCAATCTCACCAGATCCGTCTGCTCTACCATCATCTCTTCCAGGACGGCCTAATACAAACACACACGCGATTAACTGGTATGTTCTCTTCCAGTCGTGTGATGTGTCATGTGTCGTTTTGGGTACCTTGGCCTCGTCCACGTATGGAGTGAAGAGTCGGGGCCGTACATAGATGCCGGCGCTCTTCTGCCTCAGCCAGGCATTGGCTTTTCCTCCCTCCACTGTAGGGATCATGTCTGATGGAGGCGTGCTGATGAGACCTCGCTTCAGCTATCAGGAACACACACACACACACACACACACACACACACACACGTCAATGTGTGAAAAGAGGACAGTCTTAAACACATGTGTGTGTGTAACGAGACGTGATGGGTCACAGCGTCCCACTCACCGCGTCGGACAGGACCTCGCTGCTGGTGGGCAGGATGTGTTCTGTGCGTACACACGGCAACAGAGGAGACAGAATCTCCTTCAGCTCCTCCACATCCAGGTCCCGCCTCTTCACGCCACGCTTATTCACACTGTGCGCTGTTCCGCTCAGCAGGTTGGGCTCTGGAACACACACACACACACACACACACACCAACATTAAAAAGATTATTTACAAATAGACATTTATAGATTTTTTTAGAATACAAAGGAGTGTGTGTGTGTTTTGTGATCACCTCGATCCGCCATTTGTCTGATTAGCTGGTGTTCTCCCCACTTCACCACGTACTTCAGGATGTCCTGCTCACTGGCCTGTAGGAGACAGAGACAGACATGCTCACACCGTCCCACATGCTGAGGAACTCATTTACTTATGTACTCGTTTATTGTTCAGAATAAACTGGAGGAGCGAGGTGCAGCTGGAGGTTCTAAAGATGTCCTATAAAACCGCCTTCACTACAAACTATCAAAGAAACCATCTCAAGGTGTACGCTGCCATAGCAACTACAAATCCTTCCCTCTGTCCAATTCTATTTACACTCACCTCCATCTTTCATGCAGAATATATGGAGCAAAGGTGGCACAGATCGAACACGCAGCAGTTGTTGCCCAGTTCTGCGCCTCACATCTTTCAAATTGTTTTATTGTTATATATTTTAAAGACATCACAGCACAGTTCAGGAAAAAATGTGCATCACTGAGACGTTTAAAGGATCACCTCCTTCTAAAAAAATATTTGTAAACTCTATCTGATGTAACTAATCACCTTCACTGCACACCCAGGTAACTGACTTCCACCTGTGATCAACTGGAATCATTCTGCTTAATTCTAGAATTACTAGGGCATTCCAGTGCTTGGAAGTGTAACTGACAGAAAGCAATCAACTATGGGTGGCAAGGCACTGTCAAAGGATGTCAAAGATAAAGTTGTGGACAGGCACAAGTCAGAAGATGGATACAAAATAAAAATCTCTAGGATCAAAGAAAAGTCGATAATCAAGAAGTGGAACGTGTTTGGTACTACAAGGACCCTTCCCACAGAGTAGTGGGAAACAGTGTATGCTGTATTTTTTTTACACATTATTTCTGCACTCTATTTTAACGATGTTTTCTTTTCACTATAGAAATGAACTGAAATCATTTAACTTGACACGAGAGAACAATAACATCAGATGGAGAATTTGAAAGGGGGCGGGGCTTCACCAGAGTGTCAGCTATCATCACAGAGCGGAAAAACATCCAGGCAGCCGTCAATCATTTAGGATTCATATGTTCACTGGAGGCTGGAGGGTGACACACAGCTGCACGAGGAAGGACAAGGGGAAGGTCAAGGCACCAGCAGAGCCTATAGTCTACACCACTGAATCATGCTCTCTGATTGATTTCAAAACGTGATGAAGTAAAGCAGGAGCCATCTAAGAGTTAAATACCCCCCACCTCCCCTTTCCTCTCCATATCTCCTGATAATAGTGCTGGTATATTATAAAACTTAATTTACCAAGTGAAAAAAAAATTAAAAATCAATAGCTGGTGAGGGGAAAGAGAGAGAGGTTATAGAAACCCTGCAGAAATGAAATTATATTACAACTTTAGAACCATTTACAAAACAACACTAGTCATGATGTGAATTGAAAGCATCTCTTACACCGCCAAGAAAACCTGTTGCACTGATACACCAGACGCTAAAATTCCCCCAGGTACCTTTCTATGAAACGCACCTCCTTATTTATTGTACTGGACTCTGATTGCTCAGACAGGGTTGAAGTCCTCACCTGCAGGTAATCAGACTGGATGGCCCCAAGCAGGTACTCCTTGTTCAGTTCGTACAGGACGTCTGATGTCATCACCTGACTGAACTCCTCACACAGGAAGTGCAGCGCCTGACGATGGACCCACTTGGAGCCGTATGGCTGGGAGCTCCACTTCAGTATCGGTACTACTGAGTCCAAGGAGATACTCTCCACCACAATGTCCTCACAGCCTGCAACACACACACACACACACACACACACACACACACACACACAATATCTAAATATTATTTCTGTTTAATAATATTCTGCAGGTACAGTATGTATTGTTTAATTTCTGTTGCGCTAATTTTACTTCTTTTTGTTTCACATTTTTATCATAGATCATATATTATTTTTTATTTTAGGATGATGTTTATTTTTCAATTCCCAGTGTTGCACTTCACACAATCATAATTATTATTATTATTATTATTATTATTATTATTAATTGTAGTATATTTTTCAGTTCTTTTCACACAGTAAGATGGAAGAATCGAATTAAACTAAATTAAATAAAATTGTTTAAATAATAAAAACAGTTGTATCTGTTTAAACACAGAAACAAAACTAAAAATGTGGAATAAAGAAGCATATGAGGGGGAGTGGAAGGTGAACAGAAAGCTGCAGCACTGACAGCTGGAGACTAATGAAAATGTCACTTCACTGACAGAGCGCTCGGGCACCTGAGGAGCATGCACGCAGGCACGGACACGGACACACACACACACACACACACACACACACACAGAGACAGAGACAAACATGCACACACAGAGAGACAGAGACACACACACGCACACAGTGAGACAGAGACAGACACACAGAGACAGACACACACACACACACTAAGAGACAGAGACACACACACTAAGAGACAGAGACACACACACAGACAGATACACACAGACAGATACACACAGACAGATACACACAGACAGATACACACAGACAGAGACACACATACAGAGAGAGAGACAGAGACACACATACAGAGAGAGAGACAGAGACACACATACAGAGAGAGAGAGACAGAGACACACATACAGAGAGAGAGAGACAGAGACACACATACAGAGAGAGAGACAGAGACACACATACAGAGAGAGAGAGACAGAGACACACATACAGAGAGAGAGAGACAGAGACACACACACGCACACACAGAGAGACAGACACACACACACGCAGAGAGAGACACACACAGAGACAGAGACACACACAAAGAGACAGACAGAGACACACAGACAGAGACACACAGACAGAGACACAGACAGAGACACACAGACAGAGACACACAGACACAAACAGAGACATACACACACACACACAGACAGAGACACAAACACAGACACACAGAGACAGACACACATACAGAGAGAGAGACAGAGACACACACGCACACACAGAGAGACAGAGACACACACGCAGAGAGACACACACACACACACACACAGAGACACACACACAGAGACAGAGACACACACACAGAGACAGAGACACACACACAGAGACAGAGACACACACACACAGACACACACAGAGACAGAGACACACATACAGAGAGAGATACAGAGACACACACAGAGAGACAGAGACACACACAGAGAGAGACAGAGACACACACAGAGAGAGACAGAGACACACACAGAGAGAGACAGAGACACACACACATGCACACGCACACACACACAGAGAGACAGAGACACACACAGGACCTCTACAGGAAGGAGAAGCAGAAGTACACACTAATCTTTAAAGCTAAGACCATGTGTATGTCACATACACAGAGGAGATGATGATAATCTCTACCAGCCAACTTCTTAACAGAGGAAGATGCCATCAGTATGTCAGTGCCACTTAGTGGACTCTCACAACACTCATTTCCTTTTCTTATCTATCCATCCTTCCTCTTTAAAAACAAAAAGTCTCTCTCTCTCTCTCTCTCTCTTTCTCTCTCTCTCTCTCTCTCACACACACACACACACTTTGAGAAGGCACTTCAGTAACGGGTCAAGGCTGAAAAAAGTAGATAAATAACACTGTGAATATTACTGACACACAGCAGGTGGAGCTGTGTGTGCGTGTGCATGCGTGCGTGTGTGTGTGTGTGTGTGTGTGTGTGTGTGTGTGTGTGCGCGTGTGTGTGTGTGAGATGACCAGAAATAACTGCTCTGCTGCTCAGAACAACAATAACAAGCAGAGACAGGAACATAAAATTCAAACACACACACAGCTCTCATACAAACTGGGTACATCTCTAAACGTTGACATTTAATCATTTGTTCTTATATATTATCGTTTCCATAGTAACAGCTGATTGAGCTGTAAAGCAACTAAGTGCTGAGGGAAAGCCCATTTATAGCTGCGTGCGTGTGTGCGTGCGTGCGTGCGTGATGGGGGGGTGTTCTGTATTGCAAAATAATCAGTGACGTGTGTTTACTGTTCGTTGATTAGTTTTCTAAAACAGCACGTCCCCACGTGTTTTAACGTTTAAGCTACAGCAACTTGCTGATTATTACATGGATTAAGAAAAACACCAAGCGTCCAAAGAAATTTCATGTCAGGAACGCCATGCCCATTTCCTCTGTCAGGAAAGAAGGGATTGGTAAGTTACGCAAAAATAGAAACAGCAGTACAGACAGTATTTTTTTGGGAAAAATATCCTTTCACTACTGTTTGTACTATTGGCTATAGATGGCGCCATTTTTTCCTTCCTAAAAATTATATAAAAATTGTCACCTTTATGAATAATTTGCATTATCTTTAAAATTGCATTATGTAAGAAACTGAAACTGTAATCCAGATTCAAATCATTTAAAAATCTTTTTTTAGCACAATATTCCCAGCCCTGCCGCACGGAGTAATTACTTTCCCTAACACCATTCCAGTTTGGTTTGAATCCCAGAATTGCCCACTAGGTGAAATGGGGTTTTCTGCTCTAAATGCTAAAAGGAGGCGGTTTTCAGCGTCTGCTGGGAAATAATAAGAAATAAGCGTTTGACCTGCTGTGAAATGGAGCAGCGTGGAACAGGTACACTACACACAACAGAGATAACAAACGTGTCGAATTGCAGAGCTTCCTCGCCTAATTTATCTCTCTCTCTCTCTCTCTCTCTCTCTCTCTCTCTCTCGCTCTCGAGAAATAAATTCTGTATTGGGGTCAGCAGTGTTTATAAGAAACCGTGGCGGTGTACTGGTCAGTCCCTGAATGACAGGAGACTCATTTTAAACCTTTAAACCTGCAGTATGATCAGGATGTACTCGGGCATTTGTGTGTATGTGTGTGTTTAATTTCATAGTGCTGCTAAATTCTGAGTTCTGAGTGGTAGATTAGTTTTCTTTAAGAGCAGATGTTTCCATAGTAACAGCTCATTCATTGGGACTTAATCTAATCAGCAAACGTACAAGACGTATTCTAATAATAAAAAGAAAAACAGGGGTCAAGACCTCTGACCCATACACCAAATTCGGCGATCCTGTCATTTCCCTCCAAAGTTACCGCATTAACAAGACGGGACAATGGATGGACAGAATCCATTTCTATAGCTCCTGCTCGGCTTACCGTCAGTGGTGCCAGGAGTTAATAAAAACTGTAATTAGTAAGGAGACGTTTATTCAACATGAATAAAAGGGAATGAGTCTCCAGTGTCAGTCTGAGCTAATTCACTTTCAGGACTTTTTTTTGTCAGTAACACGACAAGCTGCTGTTTATTTATTTATTTTTAGTATCCACTATTTCCTTGCTGTAATTTAATTCCTGTAATAATATGTAACATAAGCATGAATAAGGTGTTATAGCAACTTCACACGGAGGTCCAGTGACCGCTGAAAGAAATGATTTCTCTGTCAATAGTCCATTTTGTGGGATCACTGATGTGGGACACTGAATCAATTCCTTTATCACGGACCGATCGATACCACTAGAAAGGGAAAAAAATAAAAGAAATAAAAATAATGAAGCAGGGGAGCGAGGAGAAGGTTGGGGATTTTTCGCGACTGATCGATGCTCATTGCGAGAACTTTGAGCGTGTTTCAGAGAATACCGTTCGGCTCACATCCCACTGTCAAAATAAAATACACTCATTAACCCCGGTGGGTATAACGGGGTGTCTGTCGGCTGAAGGCTGCTCAAACTACTCTCATCTCCAGAAATAGAAACGCTTCAACCTGCCCCAGCGCGTGATTAAGAAGCGTAGAGGATGAGAACGAGACGAGAAGAGAAGGAGAAGAGAGGATTTCAGTACTTTCACTGCTCTACTGCAGATACAGGAATTCCTGACGAGCATTAATCACAATAACACACACCCTCTGTTTTAACACTCCCTTCTGACAGAGTATGTGGATTAATTAACACACACCAAGAAAAAACTGGAGCCAGAGAGCAGGCGACAGAAAGTCAATAAAGGGAAGGATTGGATTAAAAGCATCAGACAAATAAAGAAATATGAATATCATAAAAAAAAAATTCATATTTATATCAAACAATCTTTATCTACTTCTACTCATCTGATGCTGGTCTTCTTCATGTATAAAGAGCGCTATGAAGGCTCCACAGTACTCTTATATTCCTCCCTATAGTAAGGAAGTGTAGTAGACATGAAGACATGATCGTACACTCACCCTGAGCGAGCATGCTGAACTCGAGGAACAGGGCAATGTGGTACAGCTCCATGGCTTCCTCGGCTCTGCTCATGCTTCCCTTCCCGGCAGCTAAAGCCTGAGCTTCACCCAGACTGCCTGCTGTGGGGCTGCTCCGCACCACACGCTCCAGCTCCACCACGTCCGTGTACATGCAGTGCAGCACCACGCCGGCGTACTTCCGCGGGATGATGGACTCGTTCAGGACAATGCGCGCGGGCGTGGTCTCCTCTTCGGCTGTGTGCACGCGCCGCTGCAGCAGGTTCCGGAAGAACGGTGAACGTGCCGCCAAGACTGCCTTATGGGCTTTCAGTTCCTCCTCCTCGCCGCTCATGTCTGCTCCGAAAGGTTCGTCCAGCTCGGAGTCAGAGGAGAAGCAGAGCACCGAGTCGTAGTAGCACATTCTCTGGTGTAATTCACGCATATCTGTCTCTAGCGAGCTAGGTGTCCCGAACTCCTCGCTTAGCCGCAGCAGGACGTCCAGGTTGTGCAGGCGGGTATCTTCAGCACCCAGGTCACCGGTGTACAGGTAGCGCAGCAGTGCTGAAAACATGGATGCGTCCATCCCCACCATACCCACGTCCAGGAGAAGCTGGGTGCTGCACCCAGGCGACGAGGACAGCAGAGTCCTGAAGAAGGGACAGCGTGCGCCCAGGATGGCTCGATGAGTGGGGAAGCGTGTGTCCTGGAAGATGAGCTCTACGTCTGTGCAGTATTTGTGCTGGTAGAGAGAGGCCAGGTCCTGGGGCAAGGAGCGAGCCTCGGGGCGGGCCAGACACGCCTGTATACTGAGCTCCTTGAGTGCGGCTGTGCCCTCGTATTCTTCCACCAGGGCGGCGACATCGCGTACGTCCCAGCCCGACAGCAGATCCCTCATGTGGCGTGCGTGATCGGCAGATCGGCTGGCCTTACGTCGCTTAATGAAGCGCCTCTTCAGTGTGGCAAGGCTCGAGCTCTTCTTCTTTTTGTCCTGAGGCTTCTCGGGGCAATGCTCCAAGCTGTAGAGCTTCGACTCAATTCCATAACCCTGGGGTGCATAGGATGTGCCTATGTGGTCACACACACAGGTTTGTGTTCATGAGAAAAGTAAACAGATTGTACACATACATTCATAAACACACACACACACACACACTAATATATATATATATATATATATATATATATATGTGCACATACACACATGTAAAATAAAAAATAAAAAATTAATACATAAAACATAATGAATCCATCAAATAGAATTAATACTGTGAGTAAAGACACTAATTTTCATTCTCAAACGGTGAAAAGGGCATTGTTACCACCCACTGAGAGGAGTATGAGTCACACGTTGGTGTTGAGTGATTAATAACACTTGTGACACTATGAACAACTGCTGTGCGCCGCCATGTGTTGATATTTTTGACATATCTGCGACACGTGCAGCTCAATAATTATTCCATCTCTGCGTTATCTGCCTGACATGCATCATGTTTTAAATACAATAAATAATAATAATGATGATGATTGCCAGAGCTCAGAGTAAGCAGATCCGATCCTCATCCAGAGTCTGGTCAGGGTCTGGTTCTGATATTGATGCTAAGACAACAGGAACTCCTCCTGTCTTACTGAACACCAGGAGATCCGAGTGACTTCAGTGTTGCACGGCAACAAGCAACAGGAGGCTCGGACTTTCTTTAGTATCTCAGCGTGAACATGATTAAGTGTATCCTGGCCACAGTGACCTGATACACAGCCGTAATTCCGGCTCCACGCTGAACCTCAGCACTCCTGAGCGGCTCATTTACACGGCACTGCCCTCTGGGACGAATGCTACTTCATCATCTGACCACACTCAACTAATTAAACCTTTTAAAACACCATTAACACCACATTAAAAGTGTTCTGGGAGCTTCTGTTCAACATGTTCTCCAACTCACCTTGAATAACGTTAATTTTTACCTGCTTGTGATTTACCATTAAAAATCTGAGTTACTAATTCAATAAAATGACTCAGAAAAAAGCCCCCAATGATACGACTGATGCTTCTGAGTGTCATTACAGGTTAACTATTACAATATCAACATCGAACACTGATGATACCACTGAATCTGTTGATCAGATTCAAACACTGAATCATTTGCTTCATAATTAACAGAGAAGGTATCATTAAATCATCGCCTGTGAATCAAATCGGAACAACAGTCAGTGGTATCACCAAACATCATTACCTATGAATTAAATCTAATCAAATCATCAGACTCAGTGGTATCACCAAACACCATCTCACTGATTTCTGAATCAGATCAAACCATGAAAGATTCAGTGGTATCATCAAACACCGAATCACTACTTCCTGGATTGAATCGTATCAAATCAGATTCTGTCTTATCTGCGTGCAGCGTGACTTTAGTATATAAAGAATAGAAGTGAAAGATGGTTACCTATAAAGGTCTGCTGGGTGGGTGAATGTCCCCCAAATCGAGGGGAACATGAGTGAGGATAGCTGGAGGCATTAACCCCCATCTTCTTCCTCTTCCTCCTCCTCTTTTTGACGTGCACAGCTGGTGCCACCCTGCTAAATCATTCCGCTCTGATGATAACGCACCACCTGGCTCACAGCTTCACTCGCTCAGGCCTGAGGACACAAGGAGATGCCGGAGTGCTGCCAGCCATTCCTCTCTGAGTGTGTCTGAAAGAGACAGAGAGAGAGAGAGAGAAAGAGGGGGGGGGTGTTAAAATTCCAGTAGAAATGCTCCACCTTACAGTCCTGCCCTTTCACACAGGTATGAAGAGAAATGTCTCATCACACAAAAACAGATATAATACAATTATTTCTGTACAACAGCACATCTGGATGTATTTATTCCTTTTATACCACACAACTCCAATTTTCATCCGTTAATGGTCAGACTTAATGAAATTAATTCCTGTTCTCGTTTACACTTT
>JAQMYF010000017.1:977807-993098 GCA_030014195.1 Neosilurus mollespiculum
CCCCCCCCCCTCAAGAGGAAAAGCTTATAGAAGGTAATAACATCGTGTACGCTGAACTGTCTCTGATAAACGGAGTCTGGAGTCTCCGGAGTAGATGTTAGCTAACAGGGTGTGTCTGTGTCGTGTGGGCGAAGTTTAATGTAAAAAGGGGCGTGTCTCAGTTAGGCACAATTCTAAACACAGCTTTAAAGGAAAGTGGTCGCCTTAACCTTGCATGAGTGCTGAACACATCGCACCACACCTTAGCCGACCGCAGCACACACCTAACAGAGCGAAGTACTGTTTCAATGCTAACCAGTTTCTTATTTATACATCATCGTATATCATCCTCATTTCTCTTGTTATCTTTCACTTTATACTTTCTTCACCATTATCTATCCACTGATTGTTTCAGGTTAAACTGGGTGCTTTTGTTTAAACGTTAAAATCCAGAACTGAAGCAGGTATGAACTCCATGCAGGTGGTTTTAATATATTTGAATAAGTCACATACAGGCAACGCAGTGGCGCTGTGGTTAGCATGTTCACCTCACAGCAAGAAGGTCCCGGGTTCGATTCCCGGGCTAAGGGCGTCTCTTTGTGGAGTTTGCATGTTCTCCCTGTGCTTGTGTGGGTTTCCTCTCACTGTCCAAAAACATGCACAGTGAGCTGATTGGCTGTCCCAAATCACCCCTAGGTGTGAATGGTTGTGTGTTTTGCTCCGCGATGGTCTGGTGAGCTGTTCAGGGTGTACACCGCTTTCAGCCAGAGTCGGCTGATATAGGCGCCAGCCTTCCCGCGACCCTAATTAGGATTAAATGGCTTAGAAAATGAATGAATGAATGAATGAAATCACATAACTAGCTGCATAACCTTAGCACGTGTCGTGGCGACCAGTGAAGTGACCAGTTCACGACGAAGAGATTCAAATCCATTTTCAGGTGGTTTTTTTTAGCCTTTAGGAAAAGAAGATAATGTTTGGACTTGCTGAATTTGAATAGGGTGGCATGGTGGTGTAGTTATCATGTCTACCTCACAGCAAGAAGGTTCTGGGTTCAGTTTCCTCCCACAGTTCGAAGACATACGCAGTAGGCTGACTGAATGCTCCAAATTGCCCCTAGGTATGAATGTGAATATGAATGATTGTGTGTGTGTGTGTGTTGGCCCTGCGATGGATTGGCGAGGTGCTCTGTTCGCCCAGAGTTGGCTGAGATGGGCTCCAGCCTCCCCGTGACCCTAGTAAATTTAAGCGGCTTGGCAAATGAATAAATGAAGTTGAATATTAGCGTAAGACGGTAGAGTTAATAAACTCGTGTACAGTACAGGACCCCATCACTGATTGTTTTCCTTTTACACCATGACACACATTTCATAGCTCAGACCTGCTAATGATCTCACATACCGTGTGTGTGTTCTGGCACGAGATCCACTCACACACAGATTAGATTGATTTATACTATATCTACGATTTCATTTAAAACGAACTGGTGTTCTAACAGATTCAGATATGTGTGTATCAGCATCCGGACTCCCACTCTGCCTGTTTTTTTTTGTTGTGCTGTATATATAAACCAAAAGATCATCTCATACATCACGTATGGTTTGACAAAGGCGAAGGCAGAAACCACTTAAAACAGCGAGCCAACTGATTCTTTACGTTTCATCATATATATCCTGTCGACATCCTTTCTCAACAAGTCAGCTGGAAAAATCTCAACGAATACCAAAATCCTCCGCCTTGTTTACCGAAGCTTACGTAATAACCTCTTCCTGCACTTATACAGTTTATCACACAGAGAACAAATACTTCTAGCACTTATAACACATAATACTGATCCACTGAGCAGAGGAACATAACAGGAACTCGAGATCCTGCTGTACTGTTAGAAAGCACTGGAACCGGAGACTCCTTCATGAATATTAAATCCCTCATAATTATTACACAAAACATCGATACAGATGGTCTCCAGAACACATCCCTGTGAATGAGCTGTTACTATAGAAACCATAACGTACAAACCCTTTGTGACCAATCAGAATCCAGAAGTCAGGTGTGATATAAAAGGAGTTTAAAAAGTTTCCAGATCAGGACATTTCACACCAACCCTCTCATTCATAATCCACACAAAACATTACTCTGATTTGTGTGTGTGTGTGTGTTTCAGGTTGTGTGTGTTTCAGGTTGTGTGTGTGTGTGTGTTTCAGGTTTTGTGTGTGTGTATGTGTGTATGTGTGTGTGTGTGTGTGTGAGTGTGTGTTTCAGGTTGTGTGTGTTTCAGATTTTGTGTGTGTTTCAGGTTGTGTGTATTTCAGGTTGTGTGTGTGTGCGTGTGTGTGTGTGCGTGTGTGTGTGTATTTCAGGTTGTGCGTGTGTATTTCAGGTTTTGTGTGTGTGTGTGTGTGTATTTCAGGTTGTGCGTGTGAAAAGCGCTGATGGTGATCTCAGTAGCAGGTGAAGAGGATGGAGGATGGACTGGGGGAATGTTGTGAGTGTGTGTGTGTGTGTGTGTGTGTGTGTGCTGATTCAGAGCGTTGTGGAGTTGAGCAGTGTTATGTAAGCTGAGAGCTCGACCGAGCTGAGGAGAAGCGTGTAGAGGTGATCTGCTGAGAGGAACAAAGGGGACGAGGGTGTACAGAGAGGACTGAGGATAAAAACAAGCTCTCTGATACTGTCTCAGCGCATCATTCTCAGAGGTTAGATAAAGCTTCCACAGACTGACTTCCTGCTATAGCAGCACTTCCACCAGCTGACTCATTTTAAATATATATGTATGTATGTATATGTATATATTTAGGCACTGCCTAAAAGTGGAGCTCCCCATGGGGCTATTGTGGTGGGGTGGGGTGCTTTTGGTGAAGGGTTTCTATGGATTTTGAGCTTCTGTAATGAAATGAATAGACAAAGTGTAATAAATTTAATGTTTTCTATCACTGCTGCGAAAGGAAAAGTCACATCTGAACATCTACAGCCACACTCAAGTATCACAACATGAATAAAGATCTCACAGCAGGATGAATCAAGCACGACTCCAGTCTCTGAGGCGCCTTAAACTTTACATCCTGGACCCCTGTGGTGGAACATGTACATCCAGACATACGGTCATATGAACATTCACGCATTCTCTAAAGTATAGCGCCTCGCTGTTATGAGCCTTACTCATCATTCAAAGGATCACATGACCCAGTATGAGCTCACCCCTGAGGAGATTTTGTTTACTCTTTTTGTAACTGTCAATTAGCATTTTTAGGTCATATGTACTGGCATCCCACAAGGCTCTACTCTTGGACCAGTCATTTTTCTCAACTTTGGTAACTTTTCCTTTAAACTATCTATCTATCTATCTATCTATCTATCTATCTATCTATCTATCTATCTATTTATCACTATGAAAGGAGGGCACTGTATCTGTGTAAAACAATAATACAAAAATATTTTAAAATAAATCAACATTTGAATAATTAAAATCTAATCACGGTGGATTAGACAACAACATTCCTAGTCGCCCACAGTGAGTCTCCTAACCCTACCCCTAACTTTAGCACAGCACTAACAGTAACTTTTTAGAAGAAATGTATGATGTATCACTCTGTAATATGTAAAATATTATAATTATAATTGTTAGGAGTGGCACGGTGGCACAGTGGTTAGCATGTTTGCCTCACAGAAAGAAGGTCCTGGGTTCGATTCCCGGGCTTCTGTATGGAGTTTGCATGTTCTCCTCGTGCCTGTGTTGGTTTCCTCCAGGTACTCCGGTTTCCTCCCATTATCCAAAGACATGCACAGTAGGCTATTTGGCTGTTCAAGATTGCCCCTAGATGTGAGTGTGAATAGTTGTGTGTGTTGCCCTGTGATGGACTGGTGAGTTGTTCAGGCTGTACCCCACCAGAGTCGGCTGAGATAGGCTCCAGCTTCCCCACAATGCTATGTTGTTATAGGAAATAATCTTCTTAACAGTAACTCCATCTCATCTCATCATTCTGTCATTGATTATTTTACTATAAAATCACAACATGAAGTGAATTATCTGTAAAGCTCTTTACATTACTGATGATTTTAAAAACAGTTTACAGACCACTGAGCGTTTCATGTACAGACAATAAGAGTGAAAACTGATGTGGAGTAATAAGTACACAGGCCTCTGAATGGACAATATCATGGGAACTCGGCTATGCCCTAAATACCTCTAATTACTGTAGTTTTATAGAGTTCAACACAGCCTGAGATAAAAATAGCTCTAATGGTTCCCTGATATAGATCTGTACTGAACTGGGATTCAGCTCTTCAGTCCCCTGAGCTTTTATACGAGTCTGAGAACTCCGAACAGGATTTTCCCATTCAGAAGAAACGAAGAGCATCAGAGCAGAACCCCAAAACTGGAGCCTTCGCCATCAATAATACACACTCTGTAGTACACATGCAGCAGATGGCTACAAGACCATGAATATTTCAGACTCAGGCTCTTACAGGAACATACACCAGAGTGGGTTTGTGCTTCCATGAACCCAGACGAAAGCAGCCTTCAGGCTTTTATACCAAAAAAAAATCCACAATAGGAAGACATCAACTCTTCATCTGCAGAATTAAACAAGAGAAGAAAAAAACTATAGTGCTGTCCATGCCAATATTTTGTGTTTATTTCTTTTACACCTCCTGCTCTGCAACACTTCATGGCTGTCAGGAGAAGCAGACACTCTGCCACCCGTTCCAGCAAAAACACCAGACTTCCTAGCAATAGCCTGCTTTGTTTTTATTGGGGAAACCCAGCTACGTGGTACTGCAGGGCTAAATATAACTCCGCTTTTCCACGCTGGAGTCTGTGTTACTGCCAGAGTGCGGAGGAAACTAGTTCGAGCCCAGACACAAAACAAAACGGTCTCCAGGATCCACCCATTTACCATATTTATGCATGAGGAGGATAGATTTACACCGAGGGGAATGCCCTCACTGTCGCACAGGGCAGGACTTTATTTTTAGCACCTGAGCGTGTTTACAAGAGAAAATAAAATACTGCTGCTAATGTACTGAGTCATTAACTTGTAAAAGGAAAACAGTACACAGGGTCCGGGACTGTTAAACCAAACCAGGCGCTCTTTAATACAGTGGTTTGTTCACATTCAGCTATAAGCTACACCTAGCTGGGCGGTATGGTGGCGCAGTGGTTAGCACGTTTACCTCACAGCAAGAGAGTCCCAGGTTCGATTCCCAGGCTTGGGGCGTTTCTGTGTGTCCGTGCTTGAGTGGGTTTCCTCCAGGTTCTCCGGTTTCCTCCCACAGTCCAAAAACATGCACAGTAGGCTAACTGGCGGTTCCAAATCATCGAGCGTGAATGGTTGTGTGTATTGGCCCTGTGATGGCCTGGTGAGCTGTTCAGGGTGTACTCCGCCCTCGCCCAGTGTCGGCTAAGATGGGCGCCAGCCTCCCCGCGACCCTAATTATGATTAAGCAGCTTGGGCACAAATAAATGATGAGATTTTAGCGTGCCAACTGTGCGTGCCAGCAGTTTTTCCCATCAGCAGTCGATTTCCCGTCCACGAGTTCTCATGAAAAGACGGAATCCGACAGGTCGGTTCAAAACGCCTCCGACATGTGGCGCTCATCACATGGGACTGTTTAAACGCTGTCAGCAGACACTCGACAGAATGCCTTAATAAATGATGAATTTTCAGCCTGAGGTGCATGTGCAAACATTAACTTCTCCGGCTTCCATCTCACATCTGGACTGTTTCACTGTAATGTGTGGGAGGAACACTGTAGATCCCGATATAAGGATGCGATTTAGTTCCAGAAGAGGATTTTTTGATCAAGTTTCTGTTCCTGTTTTATCTGAACACCTCACACTTCAGAAGACTGAATGATAGTAGTGACCTTTCTGTTAGTGTTTACACACAAAAGTGCACTAGAGATTTATACACATATAAATTTCCCATGATTCAGAGCAGAAGCCAGTTTTCCGTACACTTGCACATCAGTATTCACTTCTTACTAACTCACTCATTTGCCGAACAACTAAATCCTACTAAGGTCATGGGGAGGGTGGAGCCTATCTCAACCGACACTGGGTGAAGCCGGGGTACACACGAAACAACTCGCCAGACCATTACAGGGCAACACACAAAAAAATTCACACGGAGGGGCAATTTGCAACAACCAGATAGCCTAGTGTGCATGTCTTTGGACAATGGGAGGAAACCGGTGTACTTGGATGAAACCCACACAAGCACGGAGAGGACATGCAAACTCCACACAGAAACGCCCTCACCGAGCCGGGGACTCGAACCCAGGACCTCCATGCTGTGAGGCGGACATGCTAACCACTACACCACCCACGTCAATACTACCTACAATTCAGTATTCAGTATTCCAGACTAATTTATTTACCTAGTTAATTACTCGTTCAGAGTGAGTGAAGACCTAATTTCTTACTCTCTTCTACTCAGGCTGGCATTTCATAATAATCTCAGTAATATCCGAGTCTTATCTGAGTATGGGGTCTGTGAGCCTGTGAGTGTTATATCTGCTTCATCTCCAGGCTTTTGGAGGCGACAGTGCGTGGTTGATTTCTCAGCCGTTCCCCTGATGCTGTGTCACACTTTATTAAGTTCAGGAAGAGCGTCGGGATGAAATGCAGCGATGCTGCCTCTCATTTCACCTCGGAGTCGTGTGAGAGTAACTTCAACGCATTTACGCGAGTAACATTTTGGGCAACAGCAGTCCAGGTTTGGATGGAAGATGGAAGTGGATGAAGTGTGAGGGGACGGGTTGCTATAAATATCTGTAATAAAGAGGCTGAGAGATAGAGTGAGGAAAAAGCAGAATTACTGAGAAGGTAGGTACATGGGTAAACACTGGGAAAGACAGGTTACAAGGCAATCCAAAAGTGAGATCAATAAACAAGACACGGAAATCATTATTAACAAGGCTGTGAATTTATACTACCAGAACGACTGGAAGGATTTCACAACCATCAGAGGGGAATCCATGAGGATAGTAACTACTGAACTACGCTGTCATAAACCGAGACATAGACATTGTTACTTCCACCAGTAAGGTAATGTTTTATCTTGGGTTTGTGTGTTTGTTAGCAGCATTATGCAGTTATGTTTATATTATTTTATTTTATTCTATTTATACACAGAGTTTCGGGAATTTTTTGGCTTGGCAGAGGTTTGCGCTCTCTGAGAACTCATGTTTTCTAGGAGGATTAAGCCAAAAAAAAAAAAAAAAAAAAAAAAATTTATGACTTTTCAGAAACTTTATACCAGAGGAGGAGCTTTTGACAAGGGAGACTCCATTTGATGTTGGAGATGATCCGGATCAAATTCTGGAAGCAGGATATTTTAAATGATTCTTTAAAATTGTGAAATAGGATGATTTCTTTTAGTGTGACGCTATAGCAAGCCATGCAAGATGTGATGTGCACTTTCTGTTATTTTTTCAGCTTGGAAGAGGTTTGCAGTCTACAAGAGCTTTTATTTTAATTTATTATTATTTTTTGTATCCTGTTAAACATTCTCAATCCCCCCCGGGCAGATTCTCTGAATCATGATCTCTGCTCAGGCATCACACAGCTGTACCTGCCCTATAATTAAAAGCACTCAGTGCATGTTTCAGTGAATCAGAATCAGAATCAGAATACTTTATTCACATCACATCAATAAAAACCTATTTAAATATGACTGGCATTGGAAGAGCGAACGTGGGTTTAGATCGACTCTAAAAGCAGCTTCATTTCGGCAGTAGCAAATCCTAATTTAATTTAGAATATGTTCTATACTGAGACACTAATTCACCAAACATGAAGGTTTTCTGGAATTATTTGACTTTACTTTTTGCTTGAGTGTTAAAATTGTATTCTTTCATCCAACAAAAACTGAAACGTTGAATTAAAAAAGGAGAGAAATAGAATCAGACATTCACTCAATATTCTGTTCAATAATATTTAACCCAGCTGAAATGTTTGGAAAAATGACATCATGCATTTAGACACGAGGCAGGTCATGACACAAAAGTAACAGTGACATAGTGGAATAAGAAAGGTCTGTGATGTTCAGTCTGTGATGTTCAGTCTGCGATGTTCAGTCTGTGATGTTCCGTCTGTGATGTTCAGTCTGTGATGTTCAGTCTGTGATGTTCAGTCTGTGATGTTCAGTCTGTGATGTTCAGTCTGTGATGTTCAGTCTGTAATGTTCAGTCTGTGATGTTCAGTCTGTGATGTTCAGTCTGTGATGTTCAGTCTGTAACGTGGAGTGCCAGATTTAAACACATGATTATAAAACAAATTGAACCGAATCTAAAGAGTCACATGGTTAATGACTTGTGAAGGGAGGAAGAATCTGTTCATTAAATCTCTGGTTATGATTAAAGCCTGATAGGTTACAGGAAGTAATAGATGAAAAGAACTACATATATACGACACAGAGCTAATAATAACAACATCATACTGACACACGGATCACTTATACACCAGGCAACAGATTTAATAACCATTCAAAAATAAAGATGGGTAAGACTCTGACTTGGACAGGTGAGTGTGGCTTATGTGGACAGGTGGGTGGATGGGACTTTGATATGGACAGGTGGTTGTGATTGATATGGACAGATGGGTGGGACTTTGATGTGGACAGGTGAGAGGGACTTTGAATTGGACAGGTAAATGGATGGAATTTTGCTGCAGACAATCATGAACTATGATTTGGACAGGTTGGCAGAACTTTGATTTGACAGGTGGGTGGGACTTTGATTTGGACAGGTGGGTGGGACATTGACAGGTGGGTGGGACTTTGACAGGTGCGTGGGACTTTGACAGGTAGGTCAGACTTCGACAGGTAGGTCAGACAGCTGAACACAACCACTCAGAGGAGATTTATAGAAGGACGTGCCCACCTTCCATTCATGGGCACAGTTTCTAATATGGTGGAAACTGCATTTATTTTCCAAGTGCACTCATTTTCAGTAAAGACAGATGGTGTGGATGTTTCTGGACATTTTGGTGAGTGAGGACATTAAATTAAATCTTACCTCTTGATAGCCTTGTAACAGATGATGACCGTGAGGAAGAGGAAGACAACTGATGCACAGCTCACCGTTCCCAGCACCAAAATCTCCACCTCTCTTCCCCAGGGTTTCACAGGAGGAGACACGCTGGATGGAGCCACTACAAGAAAAAGAGAGAGAGAGAGAGAGAGAGAGAGAGAGAGAGTGTGAAATAAATGAGCGTGGTTCTGTGGAGATGCTCCAGATTTTCCTCCGTCACCTGGAAAGCTCTGGGGTGTTGTTAAGAAACCGCAGCACTTTGCACCACTCCATTCATCAACACTGTATCTGAGAGGTGCTTTCACTCGGCCCATTACACAGCGCTGGATTAGCGCTTCAGGCTAAGCCACACCTCCTGTGCCACTTTAAGGTTTTCCTGTGTTTTATCAAGTGCATATTTTAATGGTGGGAGAGGAGTTAACGGCCCTGTTCATCTGCATGATCACACATAAGTGCCGCATCGTCCTCTTTTCCTCACTGCCGAGCTCAAGATTCAGCATTTTCCTCTCCTTATTAACATACGCAGATATACTACAGAGAGTTCATTATCACCAGAGAAATGCTAATGCCTCTGCGAACTCGCCTATGTATTTATCCATCTTCAGTGTTTAATTAAAGGTCAACACTAACACGGTCACGTTCTCGCTTTCCTTCCTCAAAACCACGCCGCACTTCTGCCTACGGACGTTTCCTTCACGCTCATACCTCGATCTTTAATCGAGTTTTTCTCCAAGCAGATTCATAAAAGCCTGAATGTCATCCATGTTAAAGTAAATATTGCATGAATATTTTCGGAATGCACCAATGGGAACTTTTAATCGTCACAGGGTTCCAGATTTGTAAATCTGGTGTAAAAACAAAACCAAGCTCAGTCAGAACTACAAATATTCATAGGCTATTAAAGCACAGTGTTTAAAAGTTAACAGCCTCGTTTATCTCCGAATCCACACACACACAGCACTGCTCTGTAATAACCTGATTACTGCTGAGAAACCCGATAATCCTGATGGAACAACCACAAACCAATAAATGAGGAAGTGACCCAAACTGAGGGACTCACGTATCGATCCAAAGCTCGAACCGAATCCATAAAAATATGCAGGGAAAAAAAAACACATTAAAAAAGTTCATGTTTGTTACATACATACAGTAGATTATCAAGCCACGAATGCATTATTCATTAATTTATTCATTCAGTCATTTGCCAACCTGCTTAATCCTAATTAGGGTCACAGGGAGGCTGGAGTTTATCTCAACTAACTCTGGGCAAAAGCTGGTACACTCTGCCCAGCTCAACATCAAGTCCATTGCAGGGCAACATACACACACAACCAATTACACACCCACACACACTTACAAACTAGAGGCAGTTTGGAACAGCCAATTAGCCTAATGGGCATGTCTTTGGACTGTGGGAGGAAACCAGAGTGCCCAAAGGAAACCAATGCAAGCACAGAAAGAACATGTAAACTCCACAAAGAAACGGCCATGTGAAGCCGGGACTCCAACCCAGGACCTTCTTGCTGTGAGGCAAACGTGCTAACCACTACAACACCCTGTGAATGCACCACTTCTTTAGGTAATTGTATTTAAGCATCAATTAAACACAAATGGAGATAAGAACATCACCAGAGACAAAATCATTAATTGTAAAGTGCATTAGATAAGATTAGATAATTAGTGATGGAAATTTTACTATATTGCATGCAAGTGATTTAATATTGCTGCTTTTATTATTTAAACCCTTTTTATGAACAACCTGTGATTTATTTTATCGTAAGACTTTAGTTGAGCTAAGACCGAAGGGACTGGTGAAGGTTTGGATGAGGTGGATTTGAAAGCTGCGCAGTTGCGCTCACACATAAATCACGTATTGTCCGTCTGTCATGGGGAAAACAGATCAGGTCTGTGAGTCAAATCGTACGATGTTCATACGAAAGTGATATGATAGTTACAAGAAAAAAAATCCTCGCATGATATTCCCATGATACTCGGTTGATGTACGATTGTCATACAGCTCAACCTAACACTGTCGTAAAAGGACATAGTAATAAAATTGTACGATTCTGAGCGCACCAGGCAATTAAAAAATCGGATGAAATTTGTATATTTATCGTATGTAGGAATCATTCGTTTAGCATGCACAAATCTTATTATCAAATAATTTCATCCTTGGACATCAGGTTAAAACATCCATAAAATCTCACTTTGGAAAAATGCTTTGGAAAACTCCCCTTTTCCAACTTAATGACTCTGTATTTACACAAAAGCCTCAAGAAGGTACTAAAACCCTTATCTAGTCCCTTCTGTAAGCCTAGAAGCATCGTAAACCACACCTTTTTAAACAAAACCCCCTTTCTGGAAAAGAGAAGATCATAAAGTTTAAACACCAAATGTCCAGAGGAAGGCATCTTTTGTCTCAAGGACTGAATGTAATAGAAACTTTTATAAAACCGATCAATTTCATAACAGCAAACTCTGCAGCTAAACTTGTATAACTCAAGTGTCAGAAAGATGTGGATCTCCACACACACACACAAGGAAAACTGAGTGTTAGTTCTTAGATTATGTATTGGTATGACCAAACGTTTATTGTGAAACTGTGTCCATATATGTAATTAATGTGTGGTAAAGGACCATATTCATGTGATAAAATCATTTATCTCATCTAAAATACCTAATCAACCAGAAGCCTGTTATTTGTCCAGTCAAATATCACAATATTCCTAATAAAATGAAGCTCGTGTTCTCCTGAACACAGATATGTTTGTTAACTTTCATATAAGTGTACCTGGAAGAAGATATATTGCTTTAATTGTAACAGCAAGCAAACAAATACTTGAGAAATCATAAATCGTGGTCCTCTGGAGATAACACCTGTGCTCAAGGCTGAATTGCTGGCTATTGGCCAGAGGCCCCAGTACCAGCTCATTAATATGCATAAAGTTTGGACATCCCAGAATATATCAGTAGGCTGCTACAGAAGAACAAGTGCTTCAAGAGAATGGGCTAAGATGCTACTCGGGAAAGAGCTCCACAAGAAGGGAGACCAGCTCACAAAAAAGGGATGGGTAACACAGCTTCTGATAACATTCTGCCAAATTTTCTGTTAAACTACCTTAATCATCATTATGCTCTCTCCTAAGCTCTATAAATACTACTTTTCCTTTTAATTACAATGAAACTAATTTTAACTGTGCAGCAAAGAGTAGGTTTTAGCAGTATTCTTACTATATGCCTGGTTCAACTATTTTGCTGGACGAAATAGCTTCAATCCAGCTTAAGTAATAATTCTGTGTAATTAATTCTCCTCAGTTGAGTGAATCAATGAGTTCCAATAAATTCCTACACAGTTTGGGTGTGAAAACATCAACACTGTGATTAATTGAATTCCTTTTTATATCACAAAATAAACTCTTGCATATTAATTGGAGTTGAACGCAGCACCGAGGTTAAATCTACCACTGAGCTAACACCAAACGAGGATCCTGTATGTGTGTGTATATATATTTCCCTGGAAATGCTGGTAGTTTATTAAGTGTTTCATACATAATAATGGTGGAGTACTACACTGTAAAGGCATGTACAAGTAATACATTGTCATCAATTATGGTATTTTGGTGCATAATGTGGACATAATATCATGAATTCAATTATCCTACACATAACAAAGCTGTAGGATTTTGTAGGAAATTAAACAACCGTTCAATCAAATGGTGATGTTGAGACTCACCTACAAGAGAGAAAAAATTTGGAACATCTTTAAAACTCCATGACAAGGGTCAACGATGGCGTTTTGTGCCACACAACAGGTGAGTTTTGTATGAGACTGCCCACAACTGTCCTAGGAATTTACCCAGTTTTCTGTGGTGGACCTCATGTTGGACATAAGTGATAGGCTTGCGATGAATGACTGCCTTACTGCTGTAAGAAAACTGAAAATGAAAACTGTTTTGTTCCACAACATTAAAAGATAAAAAGTCTGATGTTTCATTATTTAAATGTAGACTGTAAATTGCTGTGATATAAGAGGGTCATGCAGAAAATAATCAACTGCATTTTGTGTGTGTGTGTGTGTGTGTGTGTGTGTGTGTGTGTGTGAGTGTGTGTGTGTGTGTGTGTGTGTGTGATTAAACAGTGGTGGGCATATCACAGATAGAATGATGGCAGCTTGATTAGATTAGACTATTTTTATATCGACTCCCTTCTTTAATGCAGTTAAATCGCTCTGGACTTCCCCAGTAAAGTCATTTTCTAACCAGAGGAACAACAGAACCCGTACAGGAACATCACCACCACCACCACCACCACCACCACCACAACAATCACAACACCACCCTTACCACCCCCAACCACCACCACAACAACAGCAGCACAACACAACTTAATGACCAGAACAAAACAACCACCACCACCAGCACACCACCACCACCAACAACAACACCCTGGACTCTGGAGGTAATACATGTTAAATACCCGGTATGTACACAGCACTGTGATACCCAAACTAACTGAATCCTGAAATCCTAAATCATATTAAACTTGTCCTGAACGTAAATCAGCTTGTTTCAAAAAGCTCTGATTCTTATTCCAGTCTGTGAGTCACAGGGACGAGGATCATCAAACTGACAGCGCTCACTCACTCCATCACTCCATCCTCTTACAAAGCATCATTCACTATCTCCACTGCTGACCGGCAGCACTGGGTCTCTCTCTCTATATATCTCTGTCTCTCTCTCTCTCTCTTGCTCTCTCTTACACATACACACACTTTACTCTGGATGACGGGAGCACTTGTGGGCTTCCATCCCCGCTCACGACAGCGTGCAGTGGAGCAAAGGGCAGTGCTGAGCCTGCAGGCACCGCAGCCTCCCCCGGACTACTACTGTTAGTCATCACCAGGCACAAAATCACTCCATCTCTCCATCACAGATCAGCAACCGAGAAGAGACTAGAGAAAAAAAACGAGGTTGTAATGTTTTACTTTCATTTATAAAAAAGGATTAAAGATGTGAAAATGGAAAGAGGAGAAAGCTCACACTGATGCAAGTGCAAGAGAACACCCCAGTGTCATTTATTATTTTTATTATTATAGACAACATTTAATTAGTGATATTTACATTTAAAAAAAAGACATGCAACAAGAAAAGCTGAACTCATGGAGTCACAGAGTGTCAAGGAGATCATACTTTATTAATTAATTTATTCATTCATCTTCTAAGCTGCTTTACCCTAATTACGGTTGCATCGAGGCTGGCGCCAATCTCAGCCGTCCCTGGGCGAGGGCGAGGTACACCCTGAACAGCTCACCAGACCATTGCAGGGCCAACAGACATACAGTCATTCACACTCACACTCACACCTAGTGGTGATTTCGAACAGCCAATTAGCCCACTGTGCATGTTTTTCCCACACCAGCACGGGGAGAACATGCAAACTCCACACAGAAACACCCCGAGCCCGGGAATCAAACCCAGGACTTTCTTGCTGTGAGGTGAATGTGGTAACCACTGTACCACCGTGCCGCCTCGTCACATTATTCAATTTTCTTAATCAGAATAATTATTTTTATATTTCTCCCAAACATTAATAATTTCTACAGTCAGGAATTCCTGTCTTCTGCTATAAAGAAGTGAGTAGAACTTTACACCATAAAGAAGATGAAGCTCATTGAGATGATGCGGGTGGTAGAGATGATAAAGATGATGGAGATGGAAGAGATGATGGAGATAACAGGGACAGTCGAGATAATATGATATGCACATGTTTAAATTTTTTCCTCTGTGCTGTCTGAGCTGTCCATAGACATAAAGCATAAACACGCCCGTTTTTTTTTTTTTTTGGGGCACACTGGTGTGTCATGCCTAATGGTTAGAGAAGTGGGAACCTTTCTAACATTGGGGCAGCCGTAGCCTAACAGAGAAGGTTTTGGGACCAGAAGGTTGCCGGTTCGATTCCTGAACCAGCAGGAAAAATGTGTGGCGGTGGGTGGAGTGAGCTGCACCTTCCCTTCCTCCACCTTCATGGCTGAAGTGCCCTTCCCCCAACTGCACCTTCCTCCACCTTCATGGCTGAAGTGCCCTTCCCCCAACTGCACCTTCCTCCACCTTCATGGCAAGGCACCCAACCCCCAACTGCTCTCCGGGCGCCCTAATGTGTGTGGAAGCCCACTGCTCCGAGTGTGTTTGTGCTCACTATTTACGTGTGTGTGTGTGTGTGTGTGTGTGTGTGCTCACTTTGGATGGGTTAAATGCAGAGGCAATAATTTCCCTTGTGGGA
>JAQMYF010000017.1:1007857-1042264 GCA_030014195.1 Neosilurus mollespiculum
ATATATATATATATATATATATATATATATATATATATATATATATATATACACACACACACAAAATTCATAATCGAACAGAAACTGGGCAGATTCAAAACAATGATCACAAGGAAGACTGTATTAGTTATAAGTTAATAAACCAATAAAACTCTTGTGGGGAATGTAGGGAGGCAAATTGTCCTTTGTTCATTTAGTGCTGTGGGAAGTTACTTGGTTTTGGCAACCAGCATATCATAACTCCATGGACAGATTTATGTTCTCAGCAGCACCCTCTGTGCTATTACACAATTAATCATTTCCAAGCTATATACAGAGGGAATATCTCACAAAAACAAAAATTTCAACTTTAACAGCATCCTGTAAAGCTGAAATCAGGGCAGACTCTCTTAGCTCTCGTACATTCTGTGGCAGTGTAAAAATAGAGTGGAAAAATAACACTTTGTGCTGAACATCTGGACTTTCATTATAAGAAGTGATAAAAACTGACAGCAGGTGGAGCTAATGTTGTATAAACACACAAACTGTCCCAATAAACTTTCAAAGTTTCAGCACTGTAAAACACACACAATATAATTTAGGTCTCAAGGCACTTATTTGCTCGATTATGTCTTCCGTTTACTTATTCTATAATACAACCGCATGATCACGCATCTGGAATTTTCACATATCCCAAAGCTGTTATCAGAGACTGAAGCCGGCAGGTCACATAAAAATTATCCATTTACATAAGGATGTGTCCTCATTAATCTAGTCCAATTTGTACATTTTAATTTGTGTTTAGATCAATATGAAACAGTAAGCCCAATCTGGCAACCTTAATCTAATGGCTGCCAAGCTACTGCTGCCAATTGCTGGTCAGTAACCATGACAACAAGACCTCCATACCACTGGGGAGCAAAACAACGACCACTGACCGAGGTAGCCAAAACCAGCAATGTGCTTACATCTGTGTGTGTGTGTGTATCTCAATCTGTGATTGGCTCATTGTGTGTTTAAAGTGTGCATGCCACACTGCCTATGCAACCTTGTGTGTGTTTAGTTTGGGTGTCCTGGCCTTTTGAAGAAGGGTTCTGTTTCGGAAGGACTGGCTCCAGGGTCCTCTACCCGAGTGCCATACTCACTCCTCTTACGCTGGACCACCACGAGAATAACTACTATTATCCAACAGAAGAAATTCACCCACACTGCCGTCTATGAGAGAGAGAGAGAGAGAGAGAGAGAGAAAGAGAGATTATAATGAGTACAAAAACACTTAAGTAAAGAAAATTATCATGCTAATAATTTTCACACATTTACATTAAAATGTGACAGTCCAAGCAGACCTGAAAACAGGCAGTAGGCAAGAAAACAATACATAATGCAAAATGAATGAATAATACAAAATGGTTAAATGAACAGCAAACATTTTCATATGCACATGTGAAAAATGTTCTGATTACTGCTGGGTCTGACAAGAGTGTGAATGTGTGCCTGGCTCATCACCACACCTGTGTGAATTCATGAGTTAATGTGGATAAATAACAGTGTAATAATAGAATTTGGTCTGTCTGAGGTGTACAAATACAGTACACAGTTCACAACATCTTCCACACAAGTACACATGAATTCTGATCTGTCTTTGTAACAAGGATAATAATAACCTACCTCCATTTGTGACCCCTAAACTAGTCAAATAATATTTCATACTTTAAATATAAGTATTTGAAAATACTGCTCATAGAATCCAAAAATTCCAGTTTACAAATTAAAGTTAAGCTAATGAGTCATTCCAATTATTAATAACAATTCATTCAAATTATAATTAAAATAGCTAAATGAATTTTAATTGAGGATGAACAGAAAAAAGTGTGCAGCATGGTGACATAGTGGTTAGGCTTCACAGCTAGAAGGTTCTGGGCTTGAGCCCCGGGCTTGATGTAGGCATTTCTGTGTAAAATTTGCCTCTTCTCCCCATGCTTACATGGGTTTCCTCTGGGTATTCTGGTTTGACAAATGAATGAATACATGTATAACAATAATATATATATTATGTATATTACCAATAATAATTTCCCAGGGAGACCCGACATCGATAACAATAATAATAATTATTATTATTATTATTGTTGTTATTATTAATATTATTATTATCATCATTATTATTATTATGTCTTGTTTATTCCTCTGCCCACATACAAGCACTACACTGAGCACACGAGATATGTGGAAGGCTGAAAGATTTTAAAAATTATTAAGCTGTAAGGCTTTAATCATCATGAAGAGTTGATATCAAATACAGGTTAAAACCAGTAGCTGAGAAATGGAACAGATGGTACAGATGCATTTGCTACAGATTTAATCCAATCAAATTTAACCACTTACACCACTTCAGGGGTTTCCAACACACACATATGGGTATAATCCACATCAGATGCATGAAATCAATAAGTTATTTTGATAGGGTCTAAGTTGGTATTTACTGTACACTGAACAGGCCCACTGTGAGAAGTGGGGACACAATCACACATTCAATTTTATAAAGTAGGAGACATGTAGCAAGATACCTCTGCACTGTGCAGTTTGGAGTAGAAACTAGAACCAATCAAAGGGCTTTTCCATGTCTTGCTCTGTGCCTGATCACATCTGAAACACAATCACACAGCCATGATTAGACTGACAAAGAACTAAATTTTTTTCCATTCAGACAAAACACTTTTCCAGCCAAGTATCCACTTTCTGAAAACGTGCTCAAATAACCCAGATGTCTTACACTCACCGGGTTATATTGGGAACTGAGCTGACCACGGATTCACAAAGTTTATCTCGACCCACTTTCAGGATGCAGCCCGTCACCAGGAGGAAGAAGAGGAATACTCCACTTATAAGTAAGGAGATAGTCATCCATATTTTTTCTCTTAAAGCAGAAGGACATGAACATGTCAGAGCTAACAAGCAAGAAATTATAGCTATGAACTGACCAGAAAATTCTCTTTATTAGATTTATTGGCCAAGTTTGCAAACACAAACAACACAAACAAGGAATTTGCCTCCAGTTTAACTTCAGAAAAGGATTTATATAAGTTTATACAAGAATTTAGGTAAATTCGGAAAAATATAAAGTGACATCGAATGCATTCCAGGGTTCATGAGGTAGTAAAGTGTACAGTGGGTTATTTTCACGGAAGTTTTCTGACACTCTGTGACTTTCTACAGTTCAACAGAGTGACAGACTGGGGGGAGAAACTGTCTCTATGCCGGTGGTCTTGGCATACAGTGCCCCATCACGCTTTACAGAGAGGAGTAGCTTAAACAGAGTGGGATGTGAGGTGTCTGCAGACATGCTACCTTCACTTTTTCGGGTTCTGGACCTGTACAAGACCTGGATGGAGGGCAGGTCGGCCCTGGAGGTCAGACTAATACTAGTCAGTCTAATGTCTAAATGAGGCACTACTAATACTTCTGTATATTTTAAAGATTCACATTAATTAGTGGTATACAGTATTGTGCAAAAGTCTTAAGCAACATATCATGAAAGGCTGTAGAGCAAAGATGCTTTCAAAAATAATTCAATTAAATGTTTCTACACTAGAAAACACTATAAAGAACAAATAACAGTAGCAGTAATTGAGACAAAGTTCATATTTAGTGTGATGAAACTTTTCTTAAAAAAAAAAAAAAAAAAAAGGCTCAGATAAATGTTTTTGCCATTTTTGAAGGTAATGAGCTACTGAGTATCTTGCAGAACCAGCCACCATTCTTCTGGAGATTTTGATTCTGACACTTGCTTTTCATTTGTGCAGTAAAATTCAGCAGCCTTCGTGTTTTTGTCTGAAAAATACGCCCGTGTCATTTGCTGCTTTGTTTACGGACAGACAAGCATTTAAATGTTTTTTTTTTTTGGAAAACTAATGTTTGGATGTCAGAAATGTTTTTGTTGTGACTTGATAATTTACAATCACTCACTTACTCACTTATTTGTTGGACCACTTAAACCTACTAGGGTCGTGAACACCACACTCACATTTAGGGGCAATTTGTAACAGCCAGTTAGCTTAATGTGCATGTCTTTGGACTGTAGGAGGAAACCGGAGTGCCCGGATAAAACCTAGGCAAGCATGGGAGAACATGCAAGCTCTAGACAGAAACATCCTCACTGAGCCAGGGACTCGAACCAAGGATCTTCTTGCTTTGAGGCGGATGTGCTTACCACTACGCCTCCCTGTCGCCCCAATGTACAAGTCATCAAATCAAAATGCATAAAGTTCGTACTTAAAAAGAAATATAGGATAGCTCAAGACAGTATTTTGCACAACACTGTGCAATAAATAATGGTCTTACCTTTTGACTTCTCCATCCACACAGATTGAGTAGATCCAGTAGAGGGTGGTGGAGAAGCAGAAGACTGCTACACACACAGAGATGCCTGACACAAAGTAACAGAGAGAGGAAGCACTGGACCAGCTCACATTGATTTCCGAAACGTTGAAGTGCACAGAGCCGTACAGCAAACACTTGCCTGAAAAATCACCCTGTGTGTGAATGTAGAAGTCAGTGAGAGGCAAATTAATATTGATTTTATTATTTTCAGATCATATAATAAAATAAACATCAATCAACATCATCAAAAAAAAAAAAAAAAAACCAATATTAATAATAATAATAATATTTACTCACTTATTTGCCAAACCACTAAATACTATTATTAGGGTTGGGGGGGCTGAAGCCTATCTCAACCAGCAATGGGCAAAGGTGGGGTACACCCTGAACAGCACACCAGATCATCGCAAGGCAACACAACAATTCACACCCACATTCACACTTAGGGGCAATTTGGAACAGCCAATTAGCTCAATGTGCATGTACACTTTTTCCTCCGGGATAAATAAGGTATTCTGATTTTTGGACTGTGAGAGGAAACCGGGGTACCCAAAGAAAACCCACACAAACATGGGTAGAACAAGCAAGCTCCACACAGAAATACCTGGGTGTGCCGCCCATAATAATAATAACAATAATAACAATAATAATAATAACAATAATAACAATAATAATAATCATAATCATCATAATCATCACAATTAGAGGGTTAGTTATTGCATTATAATAAATAAAAAACTGACAACAATAATAAAGAGTCGGGTTCCATTTTGATTTCAGGTGGCTTGTTTAAGGATGAAACTTCACTGTGTGAAGAATGTGAAAACGACATGACTCACACCGCCTTCTCCAACACCTCTCGCTCCTCGGCTGGTCACATGACCAGGCGAACAGACCCAAACGCGGAAGAGACGGGACGAGACGCGCTCTCTGCTTTTAGCCGCGTCCTTGTTTTCACATGATTTACATTTTCTGTTCGAGCACTTCCTGCAAACACACGGACTGTGTAATCTCCCCAGCGTGCTCACATGGGTTTTGGGTTAAAGCTTAATCCTCTTACTTTCAATTAAAACCCTTCGACAAGCCTCAGATACTTTCACTAGTCACATGACACACGAGGACAGTTTAATACTCCCTTCCGCCCGTTTATTCCTCTTAAACCCAAACATTACCGGATTAAAGGCTCTTTTTCGCAGTTCACCCCCAAAATACAGCACGCAAACACATCCTACACCTGAAATACCAAACATTTCACGATATTCTTGGATGTTTTGGTCCAGAAAACACTTGGTGGAACTTTATTTAGTTTCCCACTGACACGCGTGGAACGCACTGAAGAGGCGCACAAGTGTAATTCACAACGCCTTTTACGGCAAATACTCATGAACCACTGCGGTTTTTTTGTTTTTACCTGGGAGATAGTGACGGAAGCGGCGGTGATAATTCCGCAGACGAAGCAGCAGGCGTTCAGCGCGAGCTCGAGCAGCAGCAGCGGCGGCGGCGCCATCACGAGTCACGAGTGAAAGGAACCGTGCGCGCTCCACATCCACACCACGCGCGCGCACACACGCTCAGTCACACGCACGCACATGCACACATATGCACACCGCGGGACAGTGATGAGCAAAACCCAGAACAGATGGTCAATTCCTAAAAACTACTGAGATTTCCAGCAATGGTCTCTGTTTAGTTTTACACCATCACTGGAAAAAACATCTTTTATTTAGAGACCTGCTTACACAGGCGATTTATTTCTTAACATATCATTTCATATATGTCTAGAACCTCATCAGGAATAACTGCAATGACTTTTAAATAGATACATTGGTATAAAGTTCACCTTCAGTGTATGTTACCAGAATGTAATGTATCTCATGTAAACTGTATTATAAGATGGTTGTTTTGCCATCTGGCCTGAATGGTGAGATGGCGAAACAACCATCTTATAATACAGAGAATGAATGAATTCATTCTCTGAACCACTTAATTCTGATTAGTGTCGCGGGGAGGCTGCCGGCCATCTCAGCCAACAGCTCGGCAGACCATCACAGGGTAGAAACACGCAACCCAGTGCCCTACCTTTCACGAACGATAGCAATGGTTCTTTTACACGCCTCTCACCACAGACAGTGAGAGACATGTCTGGCTGCACTAAAGGGGACAGCAATGACAATCCGGTGATAGTGGGGCTTGAACCCCCAACCTTTGGGTCAGTAATCCAGCACCCTACTACCGGGCCACCACTGCCCGATCTTATTTTTCATTTGTTTAGACTGTAATGAGTTTGACATGCATTGTTACAAGGTTGTGCATTTAACATGATTATAAGTCTTACTATTTACTACTGCCCTAGTATGGCCTGGCGAGATGTCCAGGGTGTACCCTGCTCTCGCCCAGAGTTGGCTGAGATGGGGCCAGCCTCCCCGCGACCCTAATTAGGATTAAGCGGATTAGAAAATGAATTAATGAACTATTTACTACTCTTCTATAAGGTTTTGACCGGCACCAGTTTCCCCATGACCCTAATTTAGGATAAGCAGTATGGATAGGGAGTAAATGAATGCATGAATGTTCTCCATTGCACTGTTTGAATGAATCAGGAGCCCTTTGTGCTCCGACACTTACTCTGTAGATAATTATTCACTTTGTATGGAGCTAGGTTATCTGACATGAACAACTTTTAATATTTTATAACTTGTATTACTAAATTAATAACGTAGACCAAACTGCACAATAATTTCCATAAGTTGTTTAGGCAATTACTTCAAATCACATGTAGTGTGTTTATCTAGGGCAGAGCAGAAGGTGATGGCACACACTGGAAAACTTTAGTCTGTTCCCCCCTCTCCCCTCCCCCAGTGCACACCGACACATTTTCCTGATTCTTGCAGGAAATAATACAATTTATCATGTATGACTGTCAAGAAGACAATGGAGCTTGCATAGTTTTGCATGAATGGAATAAAATGCTCCTTGAACTTAACACATTTAATTACAAGTAGTACTATTACATCAAAATTCACATTTTTATACTCAGTGCCTTATGAAATAGCCACATAATAGTAAACATTATAACAAATGAGCAAAGTGAATATAAAATAACAATGAACCACATCTAGGGCCATGATTGTTTCCTTGTCATTTTCTTGATAAATACACATAAATAAGCATGTTAAATAGAAAAAAAACCCTTTTAAATATTTTCAAATAATGCTTACCTCTGTGGAACAGTACAGCCAAATATCTAAAATGCCTTTCAGTGACCTCTTTAGATTTTACACCTTCAAAAAAAGGCCACTGTGTTTTTCCTCATTTGTGCCATACTGTATGTATTGTTTCCCTCTTAAATCGGCAAGGCAATAAATCCCTATTAATTCACTTTTAAATTATACAAATAGAATGTGCAATGTTTTAACAGGTATGTATGAACTACAGGCCAAAAGTGCAGAAGCAAGAACAGCACAGCATGTACAATGACATTTTGGCCAATGTTAAAAATCTTTCATTGGTTTGTCATGAGGTGCTCATATTTTAACACACTATATGGGAAAAATGCCCATACCAATTTATTACCAAGTAAACTATCCACCCATCCATCTATCCTTTATGTACCACTTATCCATCAGGTTACCAGTGTAACTATTCACTCCTAATTTACGTAACGTGTTTCGTTTTTTTTCTGAATGAGATCACAGATACACGACTGCAGTTGAACTCAATTTTGAAATGGAAAATGGAAAAACAAATGAAAAGTCAGTATATAGATTGTTACTGTTTACATTTAGCCAAGCTCATAATAAACACATTAAAGTCAGTCATTTCTTCTTGGTACAGGGAAAACAACATGCGTAATTTTGGGAAGAAAGGTTTGCTTTCAAACTTTTGGCATGTAGAGTGCAGTTTGCATGTACATGTGGCAGCTTCTCAGATTCATATCAGGCAATATGTGTATTGGTGTGTATGCCTCCTCCATTCCATTTTCAATCCATGTGTTTATGTATTTATCCACATTCATTCTTACACTATACAACGTGTGTGTGTGTGTGTGTGTGTGTGCACTTGAACATCTCTAGACCATACGGTGCGTGTCCATGGGACAGCCTGGCAAGCGGAAGCTGTCAGGCACAGGGCTGTCAAGTTTGCAGATGATTTTATAGATGGACTTTTTCCAGCAGGGGTCAGCGTCACGTCCACTCTGAATAGCAGTGAAGAACTCTCGCAGGGCCACTTCAGACACCTCCACAAACCTATCCGGCACCTATCCGGAAATAGAGAAAATATAATAATACATATACATGCACCTCTTTACATTCAAACAAATGCAGGGGAATTTTAAGCTTTCATACACACTCTGACCTGATAGTCATTGCTCTTGTTGTAGTGCATGTTCAGAATGCGAAAGAGCTCCGAGTTTCGTCCCAAACGCAATCCTCTCTCTCTGGCTGTAACAGGACCCTCACGAGCTGCCTGACGTGCAAAGCGCTCCATCTGAATGTAGAAGAACTCCCGGAAGTTACTAAACCACTTAATGAGCTGAGAGGTGACGCAGCGGTTGAACTATGGAGGAGAATGATAAAAAGCCACAGTTAAATCATGACTCATATCAAAATGTTCTAAAGTACAAACACACACACACACACACACACACACACTCTGGGACTATGACTAAGTAATATATATATATATATTAGTGTTAATTACAATAGGTGTTTAAGTACTGAAAAGGCTTTGGAGTATTATATATTTTTTTGCATATCATTAGGAGTTTTAAAATGTATTAATTGTTAGAAATTATGAACAATGCATGCCATCATGTTTCACATTAACATTATTGTAGAAATCCTTTCCCATGATGTTAACAGAGCACCTTGACATCAGGGAAGTAAGTCTTGAGTGTGTTGGAGCTGGGGTAGCGTGTATAGAAGAACATTAGCTTGGCTTTCTTCAGATGGCATGGAGAGAGACCCTCCTGAGAGTCCAGACAATTAAGGAAATATATGAAAACATAAATTATCACACAATGGCAAAAGATAAATCAAACACTAGGGCACTGAAATTTCTAAGAAGGGTAGAAACACGCTGACGGCAACCCAATGGGAAAGATTGATATCTAAATGATGAACATTTTCAATTTCATCCAGTGTTTGAATTTTCTTATAGAATTTACCAAAAAGAATATGTAATTATTAATAATAACTTTTTTTTACTGTGATCATAATAAATATCTTGTTTAACCTTTATAGAAGATTCCTTTATTTCACATAAAAGGGAAATAAATACCTACATACTGATACAAAGTAATATGTAAATTGGCCAATCAATTTTTAATTAGTAATTCTTCATTTTTCAAAACATATATGTGAACTCTTTCTCTTTATCGCATACTGTGCTAAAAAGGATATTGCCCCAGGACCAAGATAGAGAGCTGTATCTCCTCCGTCAAGTCCAACTCTCATGCCCTCATCTCTCCCTCTATCAACAAGAGGAGGATTTAACTGGCCGAGCAGAGGCAGGGGAGGGAATGAGGGATTATGAGAGCGAAAGTCCATGAAGGGTTCGTTGGGGAGCCTGTCTTTGTGGAGCGGCATACTGGAAAGAGAACGAGTAAAAAGGTGCTGCATGGTGTAATGAAGAAGAGGCAGGGGCAGTGGAGGAGGATTCGGAGGGCAGGAAGGTAGGAAGGAGTCTTTGTTCCTTGGTGGTAATAGTGCTGAAAGATGGGGCTGGGGTAAAAGGGGTAAGCTGGAATTAGCCTGAGGAATCAGGAGGCTCTTGTGTCTACTTTGAATCAGGGGGTTCCTTTTCTCTTGAGGTCTCTTTGCAACCAGTGGTAGTGCTTCAGCTTGTTCTGTCATACTGGCAGCCACCACAGACCTTTGCTTCTTGTCTGGGTTTGGGTCGAGTGATCTACTAGTAGGAATCTCCTGAGTGAGAACTGCAGTGGAAGGTGGTGTCGGGTCAGGTTCGGCATAGAGATGGAGAACTCGGTCAATGACTCGAGCCACTGCGCTGGAAAGCTCCTGCTTCAGAGCCTGAGCAAATTTCTCACTGCCGCCAATATTCTCCCATTCCCCTTGCACCAGACTGCAGCCTAGCCACACTCCAGCTCCATCCAGCTCCATGTCAAGGTCCAGGTCCACAGGGGTTTCTGGAAACACCTCAGAATTCTCATTCCCTAGACTTTCTGTTTTTTTCTCGCTAGCACCCAAAGGAGGATAGAGCCCACTGCCGAGCTGATCGTCTGCCTCCCCTTCAGAAAACATCTCTGCTGTCTCATCCATCACTCCATCATCCCTGTCTCCTCCTTTCTCTTCCTCTACATGATCTCCATATACTTGCCACACTTTGCGCTGAAGCTCTAGCAGCTTCCCTCTGGTTTCTTCTAACTGGAGTTTCAGCTCACGCCGTTGCCGCTGCCTCCCCTCCCTGCTCTCCTTCCTCCGCCCTCTTTCCTCTACACTCTTCTCTGCCCTTACTAATTGAGTTACACTCCTCCTACCTCTGTGCCCTTCTCTTTCCACCTCTGCCTCTCTCTTTACGGCGCCATCCACTCTCAGCTGCTTCACTCTCAGAAGGTCCTGACTCCAGTCACCAGACCCTCTTCTCCTATCCCCAAGTCTGTACTGCGGAATAGGGGTTCCTCCTGCAGCTGATTTCCCCCCAAACCTGTCTGCATCTACCTCTTGTTCTTCTTCATGTGCTGGCAGCTCGGAGAATAAGCACTGGCCCTGCCTATATCCACCCCACCTCTGGGAGGCACTGTTGGGGTGCAAAAGCGGAGAAATGATGGGGCCGCTGGAGGTGGACTCCGGCGGACTGTGGTACAGGTCGAAGTGGCATACCTGAGACGGCTGCTGCTGGAAAAGATCTGAAGGGCAATCCATCACCGCTCGACTCCTCAGCCTCGAATTCTGGACATTGAAATTGCTTGTGTCAGTATTTAAAAAAAAACTGCATGTGAGCCTCGCTCTCCGTGTTATCTTTGTCAGCAACATCTCTCTCTCTCTCTCCCTTTCTCTCTTTTGCCTCTCTCTACATGTGTGCGTTATCAGCTCACGGACAGCTGTGGCCACTGTTTATTCAGATTGTTGACTCTATATCCCTCATCCTTCTCTCTCCCTTGCTTTCTCCTCTACCACACACACACACACACACACACACACACAGACAACGAAAAAAGGCAAATATTTTCAATGAGATTACTATAGTGGGCCAAATACATGCAAGGTTTAAGGCTATATGGTGAAAATAGTGGATCATAACTTGCATAAATGTTTTAGTTCTAAACTAGATGAATGAGGTGAGGTTTCTTTTTTTTTTTCTTTTTTTATTTTTTTTTAAATCTCCTCTATTATGAGATTGGTAGATATTACCGCCCTGTAATTTGTGTGTATTATCCTCTCAAATGTCACAGATGGCATGCGTTTATTGGAGCTGAATGGCAAGCTGGTTATCCGCCATGGGGAATGAATAACCTAATAGCCTAATAATAGGATAAGATCGGCGTCCCAAGAGCGATTATTAACAGTGACATGGAAAGTACGTGTTTAAAAAAACATCTATCAAGACAAGTTTCCTAGATGGGATATGAGGTAATAAGGTAAAAGTGTAGGGTGTTGGGTTACTCCGGATTCCGGCGGCGCGCTGCCCGTGTCGCACATTCATTCACCCCGCCAGCAACAAACAAAGCTATTTCTCAAGGGATAATAAAAGCGTTTCAGAGTGAAATCAGAGTTTCATTAACATTTGCAAGGATAACTTACTGTGCAGTGGAGGAGAAGGCGTGCCCGGTCCGGTGACTTTGGACTGTGATTTCTCTGATGGTGGTTATTCCTGAAGAGGCGACCGTCACTCTGTGGTCATGCAGAGCAGCAGCGCCGAAAGTGCCACCGAGTTTCCTGCTGCTGCGATTCCTTCCGTTTCCCCACCGCGCTCTTACTGTCCAGTGGGCGTGAGGTGTGAGGGAGGGACTGTGTGTGTGTGTGTGTGTGTGGCTGACGGACAGCACATACACATACACAGTCTGGTTTCCATAACTTCAGGGGACAGTGCATAGACTTAGATTTCTTTTCTAGAGTCTTACCCTAACCATAACCATAACCACTGCTTAACCCTTACTTTCACCCTGAACTTAACACAACCCAAACCTTCAAACATGTCTTCATTTTAACGTTTAATGGTTTACATTATGGGGACTTGCGTTTTGTCCCAATAAGAAAAAAAAACATATCACTATAATGTAAGTATGAAGATTTAGATACCCCACGATGTGATAAATACCACACACACCCACACCCACACACACACACACACACACACAGAGAGAGAGAGAGAGAGAGTGAGAGAGAGAGAGAGAGAGAGAGAGAGAGAGAGAGAGCGCAAGAGGTTGTTAGGTATGCTCATATTTATGTAATGGTGAAGAACAGAGAGAGAGAGAGAGAGAGAGAGAGAAAGAGAGCGAGAGAGGTTGTTAGGTATGCTCATATTTATGTAATGTTGAAGAACAGAGAGAGAGAGAACCAGACAGACATGAGGGCACCCTGTGAACCACTTCCCTGGCAGTGAACCTAAGTGACCGGGTGAGAGTGGATAAGGATGAGGATGATTGTGAAACATTTTCGACCCATGAAGTCCTGAGTTCTATAAAAATTAGTTTCATAAACATTACTTCAGCACCAGCACTGAAGCGTTTCATTACATTAGGTCTATAAATATTCATAACATTTAGGCTGCAGATAAAAACCCCCACACCTGAGTGCACAGTACACTTTATTGGAGTCAAGAGGATGAAGTTTGAAGTATAGAGAATCGTAAAGCTGTAAAACTTCATCTAAAACCTGGACTTAATACCCAAGTCAGTCGTCTCATGTAATCCCGATTCCACTGCTTTGTTTTCCTCAATCCAAACAAAAACGATTCCCAAGCTTTGATTACGCAGGACAAGGGTTTGATGAGGACACGGATATAAACGTTAAGTTTAGACACTGACCCTAAGCAAAGGGCACTGATAGGAAATGAAAATCTCGACTCTATCAGTAAATCAATGATGAGATGATGATCTCTCAGGAACTTGATGGTTCTCAGAATGATGTAGGGCGAAGCTCAGGTATGGAAGTCCGTATGATCTTTCCGTATCTCCAGGTTCTTTTGCTTTCTACAGCCTGCTGGTCAACAGACTGGCAACTCATAATTTCCCCTCGGTGTGAAAATTACCATTCTATCTAAGGTGTATTCCCACCTGTCTCCCCATTCATCTGTCCTCACACTGCCGCTCCGTGGGTGTTGATGGGACAGCGTCTGTTCAGTGCTCCTGTTGGTGGAGTGAAGCAATCAGTCTCAGCTGGAGGAGACTAAAGATGAGGACTCATATCACTGGTTGGTATGTGAGAAACTGTGGCTGGGATTAATGTGGTCATTCTGTGACCATTCTGGCAGATTTTGTGGGTTGCAAAAATATGCGCTTGCCTGCGAACCATGAGCATCTGCAATGCATATGTTGCAGCCATCATGTCTACCTGCGGTAACTGTAATGAATATGTGGCAGTTGTTGACCCATGAACATTTTTACCATCAGGGAATTGTACAGTAACATCCGGTAGGTCATGTATCTCTCAGTGATGCCTTCAGGGTTGCAACAGTTCAATTAAACTGCCACTTGACCAGTGATAACATGACCAAGCCACGCCCTCCTCGTCCTCAAGGTAGCTCACGTATCTCACGTATTCCGATGGAATTGCACACTACACTTATAACACTGGTAATACTGCCAGAGTCTCAGAAGGAAAAAAAAATGATAGTAATAAATCCCTACCATCACTGACCATGAAGAAATTCTGGCGATGTGAGACCGAGGCTTACGCAGTGCCACTGTTCACCCTCCTGGAGGTATCAGGGGAGTATGAGGTAATAAAGCACCGCCTTTCTCTTCCATTTCCTCTTTCAGGAAGCACAGACTGCACATGACAAGGATGAAGGAGATAATGACTGTGCCTGTAAGAGCTTTCTCAGCCAGATTCCTCCACTCTCGCACAAAACTAAAGAGCTTCAATGATCCCACCTGCGACCAGCCATCCGACCAGCAGCGAGTCCATCCATCCTCTTCACTGATATAAAGAAGACTCCACTTCCTTTCACTTGTTTCCCTCTTCTTTATTTCTCTAAATCAATTGCCTTGGGACAGCCTATCAGAACAGCGAGTACCGTCACACCTCAGCCCAGTGCTCCCAGTATAAACCAGATCCATCAACACCCTTTCCAGGAGAAAGCCGTTACTTCTCCTGCATTTGTATTTACTCTCACTTCAGGATTACACAGTAAACCTCACAAACCCTGATGCCGGACCTCCGTTCTGAGATTTCAGATGGTGTTAATCTTTAACACCGAGGTCAAAGGTCATCGGCTGCTGGAGTGCAGTCTGGAATAAATTAGTCCAGCAAACATTTTCAGCAACCTTGACTGAATGTTTAAAAATACTGATCAGTTTATTTTAAAAAAGGTTCAACAACCCTAATGATCTAAACAGAAAACAGCGTGGCTTCTGGAGCAGATGTCTGCTGGGTTTCATCCTGTTACGTGGATTCATGTAAACTATTTAACTGCAGGAAGTTCAGTAGACCAGAGGCTCGGGACCGAGAGCGCGAGAGACAGTGAAGGAGGCTTTTTACACTTTCATTGATTTTTTAGAAACATATTTATTGTGGCCCTGCGATGGCCTGGCGAGCTGTCCAGGGTGTACTCTGCCCTCGCCCAGAGTCGGCTGAGATGGGCGCCAGCCTCCCCGCAACCCTAACTAGGATTAAGCAGATTAGAAAATGAATGAATGAATGAATGAATATTTATTGTGAATGGTGAACTAATGAAGACAGAATGTTTACTGATGATTTTACAGTCCAGAGAAATGTGAGTCTCAGCTCTGGCACTAATCTGTCTGATTTGCAGCCACGAATCAGTCACGAATTGTTCAGCGTTTAAAGGTCACTAAACAATCACATGATCGTAGCCTTGTTTGTGAATGATGTTGTGGGTGGAGATTCATTACATTTTGTTACCCAAGTACAGAAAGGAATATGACAGCCACTTGGTGAGTGCAAACCTCCGTCAAGCCAAATTCATTCATTCAGTCATTTTCTAAGCCACTTAATTCTTATCGGGGTCGCGGGGAGGCTGGCGCCCACTCAGCTGACTCTGAGCGAGGGCGGGGTACACAGCCCGCCAGACCACTGCAGGGCCAAAACACAGACAACCATTAACACTTACTCTCACACCTAGGGATGATTTGGAATAGCCGCTTAGCCTACTGTGCATGTTTTTGGACTGTTGGAGGAAACCGGAGTACCCGGAGGAAACCCATGCAATCATGGGGAGAACATGCAAACTCCACACAGAAACGCCCGAGCCCGGGAATCGAACTCGGGGTTCTTTTTGCAGTGAGGCGGACGTGCTAGCCCCTGCATCACTGTGCTTTTGTGTTGCATCACATATTCTTATTTCAACTTGAAAAAAATGTTCTCGCTGTCATGTTCAGAATGCTCCCGATTTCAAGTGCAAGACAAGCGACCTGACGAGACACGGCGAGTTCTGTGGAGTCCATAATCAGGAGGACGAGCTGTCTCCAGGCCAAGTCGATCTCATTTCATTAGCCGAGACCCTGAGCACAGCAGAGTAGATTAAAAAATGGGCAGATGGGGTTTGTGTATCCCGACAACGAGCTGATCAAGCCTCTTGATGTCAGGAAGTCCAGCGTTTTTCTTCTCCTGCCTGCTGACCGACCTTAAAGAGCGCTCTAATCTACTTTAGGGGAACGATGGATGACTCTGTGTACATTAAGGTAGACCTGTCTGATTGTGTGTTTGATAGAGACCGGCCCATTAGAGCGCTCTTGCTGCTGTTCAATCAAGATCAGCCTTCTCTCTCTCTCTCTCTCTCTCTCTCTCTCTCTTTATTTATTTCTTGTCTTATCTCTCTGTCTCATAAAACCCTCCTTATCTGTTCCTCTCTAATAGACCGTTGCATTGTATTTATTAATTTACGTAAATTGAGAACGAGGTCGAATGTAGATTTCCAGTTTCTTTGCGCTCATCGTCTTCGATGCTCCAGTTTCGTGGTTGCGCTCGTAAAGTGTAAATATAGACTCGGAGTCTCCTCCGCTGGCATGACGTCAGTGTTGTTATTCCAAAGCAAACACAAGAGAGACCACGGGTCCTGTTGGGATGAATATAGGAGGTATTATCATCCAGCATCTTTAGTGCTGAGGTGAAACCTGATCTTCTCCAAAGTGCTCAGCTGCCTTAAAAACCTCGAGGCGGTACAGCTGATCTCCATCAACCTTCTAAATCCCGTCTGGTGCAGAACTGTTCCAAAACACTGCCTTAAGCATTAATATACTGTCGACTGATCTGTACGGTAGCACAGGGGGTGCCGTGGATATTCTGGTCTGTGTTAGCCCTGTGATAGTTTGGTGGCCAGTTCAGAGTGGCTCCAGTTTCATCCATCAACTTGGCAGAACGTTGAAAACGGTGTAGATAATGGATGGATGGATGGTCTGTATCAGCAGCTCTGAGGATTATATAACTTCCTTAGTTCTAAAATGTTATGGTTGCTATGGTAACAGCTCGTTCACTGGTGAAGTATTCTGGAAGGAGTCTCCAGTTTCAATGATTTGGAGCAGTCAGAAGTAAAGCTTATCTTTCGATTTTTAAAACATTTATTCATTTGCAGAACCTCTTAATTCTACTACGGTTGCAGGGAAGCTGGAGCCTATCTCAGCTGACTCTGGGGGAAGGTGGGGTACACCCTGAACAGCTCACCAGTCTATTGCAGGGCCCCCCCCCCACATACAACCATTCACACTATTTGGGGCAATTTGAAACAGGAAACCCAAACAAGGCAAGCATGGGCAAAACAGTGCCCAGCCATGAAGCCAAGACCCTCTTACTGTGAGGTGGACGTGCTAACCGCTACGCCTCCGTGCCGCCCCATAAAGCACCAGCTCCAGAAAATAGACAACAACAACAACAACCGACTGTTCATTTAGAATCTTGCTGAATTCATAGAACAGAAGGCCACAAAGCTTTGTATATCAGAAGAGATCACTGGAGGCGCGGATGTTTCCCTATTCATTTCCTGATGAGCACAGCTTTTTTACAACACCACACAAATGGCAAGTAATTACATTCACAATCATTTGCATCTCTGATTCCATTTGGTCATTCATGAACGACTGCTGCAAAGCTCCTTCAGTACCAAGAACAGGAAAATGGAACCAGAGAGTATATTCACATGGACACGAGGTTGGAGAATACACCAACGTGTGTTTAAAATGCAGTGCTGGACAATACCACTGCCTGAACAAAAGCACTCTGGATTTCCCCAATAACTTTTATATCTAGAAAAAGATTCATGTGTTTATTTTCATTAATACAGTGTTTAAAACCATAAAACAATCCATTCACCGTCGGCTCGCAGAGAAAGCACAGAGAACTACAGCGCAGGGTATTCCTGTGTAGAGTCTGCATGTTCTCTGTAGTTGTTTGGGTTTCTTCCGGGTACTCTGGTTTCCTCACACAGTCCAAAGATATGAATCATTAGGCTAATTGGCTGTTCCAAATTGCCCCTAGGTGTGATTGTGAGTGTGAATGGTTGTGTGAGTGTTGCCCCGCGAGTGAATGGTTGTGTGAGTGTTTGGCAAGCTGTTCAGGGAGTACCCCGCCCTCGCTCAGAGACGGCTTCAGCCTCCCTTTGACCTTAGTATAATTAATCGGTTTAGCAAATGAGTGGATGGAAATGAATGTTAGGAGGCATAAACATGAGGTATTCTACCTCAGGAACACTCACTGTATTGTTAAGCATGGTGGTGGTAGCATCAAGCTTTACTGCCAGTGGAACTGATGCATTGAACACAGTGGATGAAATACTTTTAATAATTTTTATATTTTTATGTCAAAATCCAATTGACAAATATTCATTCATTAATTTTCTAAGCTGCTTAAACCTAATTAGGGTCGTGGGGAGGCTGGCGCCCATCTCAGCCGACTCTGGGTGAAGGCGGGGTACACCCTGAACAGCCCGCCAGTCCATTACAGGGCTAACACACACACACACACACACACAACCATTCACACTCACACTCACACCTGGGGTGATTTGGAACAGACAATCACTGTGCATGTTTTTGGAGTGTGGGAGGAAACCGGAGTACCCGGAGGAAACCCACGCAAGCACGGGGAGAACATGCAAACTCCACACGGAAACGCCCCGAGCCCAGAAATCAAACCCAGAACCTTCTTGCGGTGAAGCGGAAGTGCTAACCACTGTGCCACTGTGCCGCCTCCAATGTAAAAATAATTTAATAAAATTTTAAAACATAGTGCATTGCATTATGGGACTTCATGATTTTGCTGTTGTGGATGAGTGAACTGTTGATGAATTCTTGGTTGCTGTGGAGAATCAAGATGATTTTTTTCAATCCTTCTTTGTGGTTGAGTATCGAATTGCAGAGAAGCACAACAATATATTTGTGATATGTGTAGCTCTGGGTGTGTACTAGCTTAAGTAACTTGCGGCAGAATCCGTGGCGTGTGTCTTGGTGAGTATTTGAGTTTGGCTGTGCTGGCGATGTAGGTGAATTATACACAGTGGCATTACAGTGTGTCAGCTCCAATAAGATATTGCCAAACATCCCTCTAAGCTGACATGGCCTTTCCATTAGCCAGTGATGCTTCGTCTTACTTTAGGAGACACGCTGGATATAACTCTGGGGCCGGTGTTGTCTGAGGGCAGGAGGGAGACGAGGAGACGGTGTCCTCGGCTGCAGCCGCTGATAGATGATGTTGTGACAGGCATTCGTTTCTTGCTAGCATTCTTTTTTCCCTCCCCCTCCAGGTTGAGAAGTAAAGTGGAGTCAGCACTGCTATGGAACTGTGATTTAAGAGCTTTGCCTCATCAGGAAATCGATCCTGGGTGGAAAAAGGGGCCCCGAGTGGCTACTAGCTGCTGCAGTGCTAATCCAGCTAAGGTATTCTTTCTTCCTGTGAGCAGAGTGTGTCTAAGCAGGAATAAAAGACATACAGTACCTCAGCTAATACTGCACATGAAACATGAAAGTGAATGTAATTTTTTTTTTTCAGATTAAATTTTTTTCTCTAAAAAAGTCAATGTGACATGTGGGGTCCCACAGGGCTCTATTCCGCGCCCCCTCTTTTTCTTTTTTTCAGCTCATTCACAGCCACATATAAAGCAGATGCTCTATATAAACATGTCGAATTATTTTATTGAAATGGTAAAGTTTTCTCCAACTGTTCATATAAAAGGAGTCTGCACTTTCAGCTGAGTTACTCATTAGAAGGTTGGGAGTTTATATCGCAATATGTCTCATCCAAGAACAGTTTTAATTCTCCTCAGTCTCCACAAATAACTGTAACAACATAAAACCCAGACACTGTTTAGTTTTATAGCAAAGCTGCAAATGTAAACACACATTCCTGTTCCAGATCTAGTTCTAATCTCGTGTAGCTCTATCTTCTCGTAGGATGAGTGAGCATCAAACGACAGTCCGTGTCCTCTCCGTATAAACAGATTAGTCACATTGTCCTGTTGTGTAAGCAGAAATAAACTGCACTCGCCTACAGCACTGTAGTGACCTTCACTTCTCAAGGATGTTGACCTGACGTTACTCTTATTTCTCACACTATGGTTGCGTTGCGCTGGTGCTGCTGGCTGGGGTGATGAGTAGTGGAATTTTGGAAGTTCTGATTGTTTACATACGGTAGTCTGTAAACATCTGTATTTCTTTATGTAGCTAAAGAAGTTAAGAAAGTATAGATAATATTACAACAAATAGTCCTGAAGTTCATCCATTCTTTCATTTGTTAAACTGCTTAATCCTACAAGAGTTGCGGGGAGGCTGGAGCCTATCTCAGCCGACTCTGGGTGAAGACGGGGTACACCTTGAACAGCACGCCTCGGCAAGGGTGTTTCTATGTGGAGTTTACATGTTGTCTCTGTGCTTGTGTGGGTTTATTCCGTGTACTTCAGTTTCCTTCCACAGTTCAAAGACATGCACAGTAGGCTAACTGGCTGTTCCAAATTGCCCCTAGGTGTGAGTATGACTATGAATGGTTGTGCATGTGTTGGCCCCGTGATGGACTGGCAAGCTGTTCAGGGTGTCATCGGCGGAGAAAGGCTCCAGCCTCCTCGCTACCCTTGTAAGATTACGCAGTTTGACAAATAAAAAAATGAATGAACGTCACGGGTATTTGTTGTAATATTCTGCTGAGCTTCACACCTTTTTTTTTCAATTTCACATGAAAACTGACCACGGAACATCAAAAGATAAAAATTACCATCTCAACCATCACCATGTGACCTTTCTCTTTCCCCACTCAGTCTGATGGTGGTCTGTATTTTATTTCGCTCCGTCTGTCGGTGTGATATCATTAGCACATGGCTCTTTGTTCTTTTGTGTCTTATTAAAAAACCCACATTGCTCTGAATCTGCAGCTTGTTTTAATGCAAACCTGAAGCTCGCTTTGAAATAGTGGTTGCTTGTAACCCCCCTGACCCCCACCCCTAAAAAACACGATGCTAATAAAGTTGTGCTGCGTACAGATGGATAATTCTGAAACTCCTGTTTATTCTTCCCATGTTATACTTTATATCCATCACGTGTTTTTAAATAATCCACCAATTAGCATGAAATTCAGTTTGATTAACATGTAACATGCTTAGCTTTGTACTCGTTTCATTCTCGAATTAGATTAGCAAAGTGAGCTAAATGTATTAGCTACATAGGCTAACCAGAGGCATCATGTCTCTACACATATTTAATGAAAGGTTATCACTGCTGTGCTGGTGTATTACATACTGCACACTGACCCAGTACACACAGTGTACTACACACTACTCCACTATACAGTATTCCGCTACTATACAGGTACAGCAACTAACATGTTGCTTCACAGCCTACATCGCGCAGGGGGCAGGTAGCAGTGAACCAGAAACACAGCTATTGCTACTAGCGAATGCTAGCTAGCACGCTTGCAAATTGTTAGCTAAAAGTGGACACACACTATTTGTTTACTTTTATTTCTGTAAATAAAGGTGTACATGTAGAAATCAGAGACCCTGCAGATGAATGCATTCTAACTAGCCACGCCTCCACTGATGACCACACTCTAACTAGCCTATCCTGTGAACTACTTTTTACGCTTTCTATGAATTGACCAATCCCATGATGCCTTACCTCAGTGACACTCTGCGTATATAAACTCTCGTGATCATGAAATGAAAGAGAGAATGCGGTGACCATGTCCAAGTGCCGCTTAATCCTATCGTAGCTAAGATGACTCTGGGAGAAGGAGGGGTACATCATGAACAGGTCACCAGTTCATTGCAGGGCCAACACACACACACACACACACACACACAACTATTCACACTCCCACTTATATGCAGGGGCAATATGGAACAGCCAATTAGCCTAATGTGCATGTCTTTAGACCGAGGAAGGAAACCGGAGTACCCGGAGGAAAACACACAGAAAAACACAGAAACACTGACCGAGCCCGGGACTTGAACTGCAAACCTTCTTGTTATGAGATGGATGTGCTACACCACTGTACCACCAAGCACTATTTATTATTATTATTAGTATTATTATTAATACAGAATATCAGAGCCTCTCAGATAAGGAACGGCAGCATCTTCAGCTTTAACAGCGCTGATGTAACTGGTTTTATTTGACTTGACTTTCACTTGTGAAGACCTCATACTGCGGTGACACAGCAGCTGGCACAGGGGTTGTTTGGTCTGATGGAAGAAATAAAAGCAGAGAGAGAGAGAGAGAGAGAGAGAGAGAGAGAGAGAGAGAAGACAGGTGCATCTGGCAGCATGGGTTGTGTTTGTGATTAGCATCGACCCCACAGCGCAGTTGGTTGCAGTTGGAGCTGTTTGAATCATGCAGGGTTTTCCTGTGGAGCATCTATCACCTTCTACATATAATCCTTTTCTTCATGTTCATGACAGCTTCCACAGTTACACTCAGTCAAACCTCAGAAAAAAAACTGCCATTTTTGAGTATTTAGTGATTAAATTTTAGTCAAATAAATCTGTTATACAGAATAATACAGAGACCTTTCAGATTTAACTTTTTTATATTTCATACACCTTCACCACAAGGCAGCTTTAGAAAGAAGCACGGCACGGCATCATGCAGAGCTGATGGCAGCAAGCTAGCAAGCTAATTTTAGCTATTTGGATAAGAAAAATGAGTTGACTGGCAGCATCAGAAGAAATAAAAACAGCATTCGGAGTTTTGGATGTGTTTAACAGTGTTTCACCAGCATAAAACTTCAACATTTGAAAGCTAGCCTACACCCTAGAAGAAGCTACACACTGAAATGGAATAGGGCCCAGAATGGAGCCCTGATGTACACCTGAAGTGATAACTGACAAACAAGACAAGAAATTATGAGAAACTTTTGGGTTCTGATACGAAACATACAGAACACAAATCAGATTATACAAATACAATTCCTGGTTGTGCTAATTTTGTTTTTAACGTCAAATGTATCAAGCTAGCTGATTACCATCAACCTTACAGCCTCCTGAAACTCTGCAGGGAGTAAGCTCACATCACGACTTACAGCTCCACATTGAGTTAGTTCACTAATCTGGATCTCTGACATCAGAGTAACAACAATCCACTCAATAACGACTGTGGACCAAAACAAAATCAGCCGGTGGTGCTAGCAGACAGGCATAAGCTAAAAGATAAGCTTTTTCTGAAGAGGTTTTATTTGTGTGTATCAAAAACAAGCTTTTATTCCTGGAGCATGACTGTAATAGTCAGGAAATGATGATTTCTTTTCATACAAGAGGAGGCTCCAAACCTCCTCATCTCAAATTCCAAATTCACGCAATCATTTATTTTAATTTTGATTCACCTGCAGAATATTTCACTATAACTTTCGGGTAAACTACTGAACGCTCCAGGCTCCCGAGTGTTTGAAAGTTAAAGCTGAAGTGAAGTTTGTTGATTTGCTGTGTTAGTTATTGTAAGCATCGTCGATGTTGATGAGACTTTAAAAAAAACACTCTTGCATGCCTCGGGGTTCCTGAAGGTGAGGATGAGCTCCGGGACGCCACTCAGTTGCTGATTGCATGACAGACATGGACAAAAAAAAAAAAAGAAAAAAGAATATACAGAGGAAACTCATGTGGATCACTGTGTATGTGTGTGTAGTTGACTGCGAAAGTTTATTCACCATTAGGGCAAAACAATTTGTACAAAACTGGTTACAAAACAATGGAGCAAATCCTTCTGTGAGTCTCATTATTGTACCTTGTTTTCACTGGATGTCCTTCCAGGTTTCTGGGTTTCCAAAACCTCCAAGATTCAACCGTTTAATCATTTTAAAAGTGAAAAGCTTTTCTTAGCAATCCAACTTATTGCGCTGATTCCGTTTATCATTGTGCATGAAATAATATTTGTAAGTGTTTTTTAAAAGCACTCCACCAACCCACTGCCCTGCGGGGGCTACACACAGATTCAAATTCCTTTATTTAACTAATATCGGTGTGTAAATTCTACACCATTAACAAAAATACTCCTGTAGTATAAACAACAGGTATTACAAGGATATATAGCTGACCTGACTGTTGCGTCAGCTCTCCTTCTTCTCTGCTCTGTACTGCTCTCTGCTTGTTGGCCTTCCAAGTACCTCGCTGCACCTAGTGACAAGGATAATTAGCACATATCGCACACTGGGAAAATACACTTTAAACAACTAATAATAAATCGATTATAGAATTTGGCTTTTGTATGAAATGGAGAATAATTAGGTCTCAGAGGGTGTTTCCTCGCGGGTAGAGGGTGCAACCCTCTCGAATGAACAATTCCCCATATTATACTTTGCCTCATTCACTAGTTGCTTATTATACTGTTACTGATTGAGATGAATTTATTCTGATTGTTCCATTCCAATATAGTTTATACTAATAATTTATATAACATCATTTATACATTCTATTCATAATGAGGACGTCTCCCTGAGACGGCAGACGAAGAACCAGACTCTAAAAGAACCCATCCTCTTCTGGGTCATATCAGATCATCAAGAGATCATGTCAGATGTTATACTGAACTCATTCCACGTTTATTCATATATCACAGCAAAGTCATGATTAAAGTCATACAGAATCAACTCTTGTGTACAAATGTACAATATCCAGGTTGCATAATTAAGAGACTGAAAAAGGCCAGATTGGATCCATCCCAGCTCTTTCAGCGGTGATCATGATAACAGTGTGGTCGGGATGGCCTACATGCACCTGACCAGAAGAAACCAGCCATTAATCTCTGTCATGTTTTATCTGCCTCGAAATGGATGAAATAAAAGGATGATGCAACTATGGCTTTTCGTTGAGCCAAAAACTGTGTGACAACATGACTGAAACATGGGGAACAGAAGGGCAGAACCCCAGACTCAACATGTGGAACATCAATCATCATATAAACTTCAGTGTAATCTTTTTTATCCTCTAAAGCCATGTGAAGTTCAACCCTTAGCTCCAGCATTGGTACGAGGCTTTGTGTACAAGCTTTGAGTAGATCATGTGTCTACATCCAGCCCTAAAACATAACCGTCAGTCTGTTACAAGCCTGACCCGTCTGTACCCGTCCCCACAAACATCAGGACTAAACAAACGGTGATGAAACCCTCTCTCGCCTCTCGGCCCACGAGCTGCCCTTCAAAAGCCATTTTTCCATACGACAGCCGCCGGAACTCGACCGGACCAGAGACGAGGGAGGGAGGATGGATTGCTGTGGTTTGACCCGTCTCACAAATTGTATTGACTGGTCATAGTTTCATACATGCATTGTGAGGAAAGCAGAAGACAAAATGAAGAATTAATAGAGATTATACTGTAGTAAATGTTATTTTATTTGTAGTAGTCATTACATTACAGAACATATGGATCATTGCTGCCCCCTTGTGCTTGATAGGCTGCATTGCAGTTAGAAATACAGCAAGTGCAATGAATTATTCAGTCGCAGGGAGGATGGGGCCTATCCCGGCCGACTTCTGGGTGAAGACGGGGTACAGCCTGAACAGCTCGCCAGTCCATCACAGGACAACACACACACACGCGCACACACCTAGGGGAAATTTGGAACATCCAGTTAGCTGAATGTGCATGTTTTGGTCTGTGGAGGAAACCAGAGTCCCTGGAGGAAACCCACGGAAGCACGGGGAGAACATGCAAACTCCGCACAGAAACGCCCTCACCAAGCTGGGACTCGACCCCAGGACCTTCTTGCTGTGAGCCAGGCGTACTAACCACTACACATTCTTTGTAGGGTAAAGAATGGAGTTTTTATAATCACTAATTATTTTTATAAAACTGTACAAACGGAGAGAAACGCTGCAGCTTTAAAAGTGAACGATCACACAGAGCATTGATTTGATTTGCTTTAAAATTCAGGAGGACTCTCTTCATCTTATTACTTTTAATTAGTCTGATACACACTGCTATTTTCCAGGTGCTACTGATTGATTTATCTGTTTGTTTGTTTGAAACGTTTCTCTTTATCTCTGTTTTCTAGGTTTAGATAAATAAATCTTGCGTGCGCTCCTCGTGATTCAGGTATTTGATCAGTCGTCCAGGAAGAGGCAACTTTTTAATTTTATTCAGTCTGTAGATTCCAATCAGCTGCCAGATCTTTATCCTGCAGAGCTGCAAGAGCGGCCGGGGAGGCACTGAAACACAAAAAATACATACAGCACTAAATATATATTTATATTTATGTAATACTATAGTGTATTCTTCCTCTCCGGAATAGCATCACACACTAATTCCAGATCTTTCTATCAGCCACTTTGCCCGAGCTGAATTTCTCATAAATCTCATGAATTCTTTTATAAATCCTGAGTTTTTATCTGCACTCACTGGCTTTCTCCTTGATAATAGCCCACTCTGAGTAACTGTCCAAGTGTTCGACGAGTCGGGAGCAGAGCTTCACATCACCTACATAATCCAGCAGCACATCTATGATGGGTCCGGCCCAGTGGCTGTACGCGTCCGTGGAGACGATGTCGCAGAACTGGAGGCACAGGAGACGAGATACAGGTACAGGATTAGCATCACACGTTTTGCTTGGATGTCATTTCTCAAGTTCATCTTAACGGATTAAAGGTGCATTGTGTGAATTACAAAAACACTGGAATGACTGGTGTACTTCTTGACTCCGCCTCCCTTCCAAACACGTGCACACACAATAAAAAATAAAAATAAACCATTGTGTACACTGATAAACATTTCAGCACCTTATTTTTTAAAGCAACAATTTACTGATAGATGTGAAAATCTACCTCATTTTATATTGCTCCGCCCACTTCACCATTTTCTTTGGTTCCCTGTTTGCACGGGGAAGAGTATGAGGAAGGATTGTTACGTTACCTGTACGCAGGTGTTGGCTGACCTCGGCTGATCATCTCTGTAGCGTTCCCTCTGGCTGTGCCTCGTTTTCAGAGGAGGGTGAGGGCCGCTGCCGTACACGCAGCTGAAACACGACAGAGCGTCGCAGCCATTGTCCATCAGGTACTTGAGCATGGTGAGGTACTTCATGCAGAACATGACGGTGGCGGGGAAGCTGGTGGGGTGCATGGGGATATAAGCGTTGACGTTAGCGCCGTGTTCCACCAGCAACTTGACGGTACTCATGCAGCCCTGCCTCAGGGCCACGAGCAGAGGGCTGAACGTGTCGAGGTTAGGGTTGGCGCCGGCGTGCAGCAGCATACTCGTAGCTTCAATGTTGTTATTGATTACAGAGAAGTAGAGGGCAGTGCTGCGGCGGTCCTCGTACATGTTTCTGCGGTCCTCGGACAGCGTGGCGTTGACGTCGAAGCCGGACTCGATGAGCAGCTCGAGGATCTCGTCTCGGTTTCGCTCGGCGGCGAGATGGAGAGGGCTGATGCCGCTACGCCTGACGCGGGCCTTACTGGTGGCAGGGATGAGCATCGAGACGATTCTGAAGCACAGAGGTAGTGTTATAAAGTTGGAGGTGTGATTTTATGGACCGGAGCAGCGATGCTAGTGCTACAGCAGCGCTAATGAAACGCTAATGCAGGCAGGTACATGAGAATGGTTTAGTAGCTGGAACTATTGATTGAAATTCACACAGTGAAGTGGCATGATGATATTATAAACTCCTACCACCTCTCATACAGGGGGCTGTCCTGACGTAAGGGCTTCATAAACCTACACAAACATCCACAGAGCAATTTTAATCAAACTATCATTAATGACGTTCCGTATTTCTGCTTATAAGATGTTTATGAATTTCCATTTTACTCCTTATTCTGTCAAAGAGGACGGCTGGGTGGTGTAGAGGTTAGCACGTCTGCCTCCCAGCAAGAAGGTGAGGTCGTTTCTTTTTTTCATCTCAGTTCGCATGTTCTCCCTGTGTATGCATGGGTTTCCTCCGGGTACTCCGGTTTCTTCCCACAATCCAAACACGTGCACATTAGGCTAATTGGCTGTTCCAGATTACCCCTAGGTGTAAGTGTGAATGGCTGTGTGTGTTTCTTTGTCCCTGTGATGGACTGGCGAGCGATTCAGGGTGTACCCCACCCTCTCCTACGGCCGGCTCCACCCTCCACACGACCCTACTAGGATTAAGAGCTTCAGCAAATGAATAAATGAATGAATGTTTATAATCAGCATCAATTAATACAAGAAATTATCGAGTAATATTTCATATTATATCCAGATATGAATATCTATGGCAGAGCTATGACAGTCGTGTACACTTTGTAATCTCTCTTCAGTATGATTTCATATTTTTCACTCAGGACTTCCTGGAGTCCATTAGTGCATACTGGTCCCAGTTCAGTGCCATGATGCTGTTATTACTATTTTTTAGTGCTATGTATATCTTGTATAGTCCTTAAAAACTCTAGATGTTTTGTGTATATGATATTTATATGAATATCTCTGGTGATATTATTACATTTAAGCATGTGGGAGTAGAACACATTCTACATTCCTTAAAGGTACAGTGTGTAACATTTTAAAGGATTTATTATATAATCCTATTTATTTTACAATCAATTTTTTAATCAATAAATTTATAATCAATAAATTATTTTCATTTTTTTCCTACAGTAGCTCAGAACCGTACAGGGGACAGGAATGGACTCCAGTTGGTTGCAGTTCAGGCCCTCTCCACTAGATGCCTCCAGATACCATTCATTCTAAGTCGCTTAATCCTAGTTGAGGTCGCGGAGAGACCGGAGCCCATGTCAGCCGACTCTGGGCGAGGGCGGGGTACACCATTAACTCACACCTAGGGGCGATTTGGAACAGCCAATTAGCCTACTGTGCATGTTCTTAGACTGTGGGAGGAAACTGGAGTACCCGGAGGAAACCCATACAAGCGCCGGGAAAACATGCAAACTCTGCACAGAAACGCCCCGAGCCCAGGAATCGAACCCAAGACCTTCTTGCTCTGAGGTGGACGTGCTGACCACAGCGCCTCCCCGTGTCCAGATACCATTAAATCTAAATCTTACACAATGTATCTTTAAAGCAGAAAGTTCTGCGTAGAATATTTTTCTGAATACCCAAATCAGTGCTGGGGTAAAGTAATGAACAGTGAAGCTTAATTTATATGTGACCCAGTCTGGCAAAATGAGTCACAGTGACCAAAAATTCAAAATTGAGTTAGCCATACCGTTTTAAAGCTTAGAGTCTCCTCTTTTAAATGGTATGGCTAACTCAATTTTAAATTTTTGGTCACTGTGACTCATTTTGCCAGACTGGGTCACATATTTCATCTGAGGTTCTGATGTTCATAAGTGTCATATTACCATTTTATAACAACAATAATCTGCCTCAGATGTCACACCAAAGTAAACGAGCTGATAATTTGGAGATACGGGTATAAATGGTAATCTATCTATAACTAGCTAGGATTATATGGGGGGAGTTGCAGGCTGATGAGCACTGACTGATATGCAGGATGGGCTCCAATGCAGCTTGAGGGTGTTTGAAGTGCATGAAAATGAAAAGTGTGAAAGCAGAGGGACACACAGTTAGAGGAAAATCACTTCATTAATTAAATCCACACTTTGTTTTGTACACATTAATATCATGTTAGTAATGTTACATGTAAATTTAGAAGGTTTTTTTTTTGTTTCTTCCATGTTTTTATTTCCAGCCACGCTGTAGGACTTACTGAAGCGCTCGGTCAGTACTGTGTGCTGACCCGTAACTGAAGAGGACGGTGCTGAAACAGCATGCAACAACATTTATACACGTTCAGTTACTTCATTTCATTTCTACACAGTTACAAATCCACACACACAATAACATCACATACAGTGTTTAAATGGACTTCACTGCGGTACAGAGCAGGAATGAAGTCACATGGTACGCTAACTGGAAACTTTAATAGCTAGCGATAATGGCTAATAAATAAAATCAATACAGAATAAATTAATAATACATTTAAAAAAATACATTTAATCTGATTGGTTTAGCTTGGAGAAGATTCTTTAGTGTTGCTGAGATGTAAAATTTAAATCACTGGCAGAATAAATAACAACAAACAACAACAACAAACAAACAAACAACAACAACAACAACGACGACAATGATAATAATAATAATAATAATAATAATAATAATAATAATAAAAAACTCGGGGCGTTTCTGTGTGGGGTTTGCATGTTCTCCCCATGCTTACATGGGTTTTCTCCGGGTACTCCAGTTTCCTCCCAAAGTCCAAAACCATGCACAGTAGGCTGATTGGCTGTTCCAAATTGCTCCTAGGTGTGAGTGTGAGTGTGAATGGTTGTGTGTGTGTTGGCCCTGCGATGGCCTGGCAAGCTGTTCAGGGTGTACCCCGCCCTCGCCCAGAGTCTAAGATGGGTGTCAGCCTCCCTGCGACCCTGATTAGAATTAAGCGGCTTAGAAACTGAATGAATGAATGAATGTCATGTGTGTTTGTGGGTTTTTTTTTGGGAAAGTAAGTAAACTTTAAAACATAATGAATATTCATAAATATATTTACTTCATGGAGAAAAGGCCTGAACATTATTATTATTATTATTATTATTATTATTATTAATATTAGCAGTAGTAGTATTATGTATATTATGTGTACATACGAATCATTCCCCCTCTGAGCCGCGATGTGAATCGGTAGCAGTCCAGTTTTTCCTGGTTTGTTGGCATCGGCTTTTTGAGTCAGCAGGAACTCTACGATATTCACGTGACCGTTCTTACAGGCTTCATAAAGCGCCGTGGCTCCATCTGCTGCCTGGCTGTTGATATCAGCGCCTGATGGCAAAAAGAAATCTAGAATAAAACCTTCGGTAAAAACTCCTCAGGTGCTGAATCCAAGTTATTTCCTCCTTACCGTTTTTCAGGAGGAACCGAAGCGTATCTACTTTCCCACTTTGAGCAGCTACGAAAATGGGGGTGATACCGTAGATGTTGGGCGTGCTAATTTTTGCCCCTGCCTTCACTAACATCTCACAGATCTCCACGTTGTTCCTGCACACCGCCTCGTGCAGAGCTGTCCAGCCTTGGATGCAGCTTTTGTTCACCGTGACGCCGTGATTCAGCAGCAAGGCCACGATCGCTGGGTTTTCCTTCTCACATGCTGGAAACAGAAAAACCTCATTACTTTACCTTTTTTCATTTCCCCCTATTTTTTCCCCACTGATTTTGGTCAAAGCCAATTCCCAGCCATCAAGTATTGCTTTCCCATCACACACGACCACCACCAACCCTCTGTGGCATGTGACGCTTCCACCCACATCTTTACAAACTGCTGTGTATGAGCTTCTCTGGGCAGCCTAACACACCCAGAGGGAAGGATCTCTGCCCCTTTGTTTGCATGAGCTCACCCACGATTGGATGGAAAGCTTAACCAATTATCTCCCATAGATTCCCGTCCACGGATGGCTGCGGCATCAACCTGGACTCGAACCTGCAATGTCCAGGTTGACAGTCACGCACCTTGCAGATGCGCCACTCAAGCCTTCTTTGTATGAAAGTGTAAAATTGTGGGTGGGGTCAATGCAAATGAGTTAATAATTAAACTGATTCCCTCACCGGCCTCTCTGTATGCTCAGCATGTTCCAAATATTACGGTGAAAGTGCAACATCAATAAATGCTTCTGTCCTGAAAATGTCAGAGTTCCAGTTTTTTTTCTGTCTGTTCCAAAGCGCTCACACTGGAGACTCCGCCCATAAAATATTACATAAGGTAAACACCTCCCTCCATATCAACAGTTCCATACATTATTGTTCAGAGATGAAGCAGATTAGGGAAACCCCCTATTGTACCTTTATACAGAGGCGTCTCCTTGTCCTTATTGGGGATGTCGGGATCCGCCCCTTTCTCCAGGAGACACGCCACACACTCGGTGTTCTCCCTCGACACGGCCAGCAGGAGAGCCGTCTGATCATTCAGCGTGCGCTTGTTAATCATCCCGGGTTGGGCTTTATCACAGGATTAAAGTCAGGATGATTCAACTGATTATAAAACCTTTCATGAATAATTAATAATAAATAACAATGAGTCACCATTTTTAGACTTCATGCACGGGCGTGGTGGATAATTTTATTTATGATGTACAGTTCACATGGTTCCATGTGTATCACATGTTTGAGCCACGCTAACGGTTTCCCTTTTCTGCATCTTTATTTTTCATTTAATTTTCCAAACCACTTTATTCTTTATAAGGGTCATGGTGAGGCTCTCAGCCGACTCTAGGCTAGGGTGGGGTACACCGTGAACAGCTCGCCAGACCACTGCAGGGCCAACACACATACAACCATCTACTCTCACACCTAATGGTGATTCGGAACAGCCTACTGTGCATTTTTTTGGACTCTTCTTTGACCAGCAAATATTCATTCCAAAATTTTGGGTGTCTGTTTACTTATGTCCGGTCTCTCTATATTGTTTTTTCTGTACACACGGGATATGAGCTCAAATCCTAGTAGTAAAGAAGCCAATCAGAATGCACCATTGCTCTTATGCCGTGGGTGTGGCTACAATAAGCTGCTGATATCATGTTTTACTGTTTTTTTTTGCTTCTGATTAAATTATGGATCTCATCTAGGGACCTTTTGTTCCCCATGTTGTCTTCTGTACATCTCACTACGCAGGTTTTGACGTTATTTCTCGGATGATGTAACAGTTTATCACCTGGTTGTCACTGGAATGTGAATATTTCTATTCTATTAGAGGGGGAATCTTTCCGGAAACACTGCGCATGAGGATGAGGATTTTCCTCTTTAAAATGAAGGGGTTAAAACCATACTTTTAATAAACGTATATACACGTACTGACGTTGCGTCCGTCCTACCCCTCAGTAGTGCTTTAATGCAGTGGTCCTGGCCGTAGTGTGCGGCTTCGTGAAGAGGGATCCAGCCGTCTTGATTCGGCATCAGAAGGTTACAGTCTGCTTTTTTGATGAGTCCCCTCAACGTTCCAACGTCTCCATCCCGGATCGCCTTCACCACAGGATCCAATTCTCTATCAGAAACCCAGACATCAGGCCTCAGAACATCCAGAATAAAAAACATTACCATGACATCACACCTGAATAACTCCGAGTGAATTTACTCACTGTTCCACCTCAGGTTTGATTTCTATCAGCGTCCCGTCATACCTCCGATACGCCACCATTCGCTTCCCGTTCCCGGTCAGGAAGTGACTCACTGTTACAGACTGACGGTCGTCTCTGTTCGCACCAAGAGAGACGCACATTTTAACCAAACGGTAAAACATGAAGTCATCACATTTTGTTTGCTTTGATAATAAAGAGTTCATTAATATCTAAAGGATTTAATATTCACTACTGCACTGCTGGAATCTGGAATCTGATTGGTGCATTAAGGTGTTGATTAATTTTATGGAACAGCAGCTCTGTTCTTTCTGGCTTTCTCGAATATTTAATGCAGAAGTCAGAGGTGACACGGTAAAGTGTAGCATGATGAGCTAATTTATTTTTTTTCCGTGTGTGTGTGTGTGTGTGTGACTAACTTCTACAGAAAGATAAAGAGAGAGAGAGACAGAGTAAAGAAAGAGGGAGAGAGAGAGTAAAGAGAGTAAAGAAAGAAAGAGGGAGAGAGTAAAGAGAGGGAAAGAGAGAGAGTATGTAAAGAAAGAGAGAATAAAGAGAGAGAGGGAGAGAGCAAATAAAAAGAGACAGAGAGTAAAGAAAGAGGGAGAGACATAGAGTAAAGAAAGAAGGAGAGAGAGTAAAGAGAGTAAAGAAAGAGAGGGAAAGAGAGAGAGAGAATGTGTGTAAAGAAAGAGAGAGAATAAAGAGAGAGAGAGCAAATAAAAAAAGAGAGTAAAGAAATAGGGAGAGGAAGAGTAAAGAAAGAGAAAGAAAAGAAAGGGAAAGAGAGAGTAAAGAAAGGGAGAGAGAGAGAGTAAAGAAAGAGGGAGAAAGTAAAGAAAGAGGGGGAGAGAGAGAGTAAAGAAAGAGTGAAAAGAGAGAGAGAGTAATGAAAGGGAGAGAGAGAGAGAGAGAGAGAGAAAAGAGAGAGAGAGAGAGAGAGTAAAGAGAGAGAGGGAGAGAAAGAATAAAGAGAGAGAGGGAGAGAGAGAGTAAAGAGAGAGAGAGAGTAAAGAGAGAGAGGGAGAGAGAGAATAAAGAGAGAGGGAGAGAATAGAGAGAGAGAGAAAGAAAGTAAAGAGAGAGAGGGAGAGAGAGAATAGAGAGAGAGAGAGGGGGAGAGAGAGAAGAGAGAGAGAGAGAGAGAGTAAAGAGAGAGAGAGAATAAAGAGAGGGAGAGAGAGAATAAAGAGAGAGAGAGAGGGAGAGAGAGTAAAGAGAGAGAGAGGGAGAGAGAGAATAGAGAGAGAGAGAGAGGGAGTAAATAGAGAAAGAGAGAGAGAGAATAAAGAGAGAGAGAGAGAGTAAAGAGAGAGATAATAAAGAGAGAGAGAGAGAGAGAGAGAATAAAGAGAGAGAGGGAGAGAGAGAATAAAGAGAGAGAGAGAGAGAGAGAGAGACA
>JAQMYF010000017.1:1051728-1070333 GCA_030014195.1 Neosilurus mollespiculum
ATGTGCCGCTTTGAAGCCAGATTGATTAGGGTCAAGAAGGTTATTCTGCAAAAGATAGAAAGATATTTGGTTATAAAGAAAGATATTTGGTTATTGGAACTTCTCACCCTATCGCTAAGGGAGAGACCTGCCACCCAGCGAAGGAAACTCATTTCAGCCGATTGTATTCGCGATCCCATTCTTTCGGTCACTACCCAAAGCTCGTGACCACAGGTGAGGGTAGGAACGTAAATTGACTGGTAAATTGATTTAAAAGTTATGATATTTATTCCAAAAGGATTTTTATTTATTTTGAACATATTTCATTGCTTCTGCTAATGACACACTCCACAGCAACAGCGTTATCATTAATAACTGTGTTATGAAGAAATAATAATACCATCAGTGCTTTGAAACAGAAGAACCTCCACAGATCCTGTACAACGCCGTGGCTACATCTTTCACCTCGCTGTTTACATCATCACCTGCACAGGTTCACCGCATCCCACGTGTGGTGCTGCTGTAGTAAAATAATCAGCCACAGCAGTTCCTGCCACCACCCAGAAGTTTCCTCCATGACACTCTGTGAAGGAGCAGTTACCATAGAAACCTTAATGCATTACAAGTAGGGGAACCAATCAACACCTCCTGACCAATCAGAATCCAGAATCCATCAGCACTGTGAAGCCTTTTCAGCGAGGTAGATCAGCAGCTCTATAGATGTTCAGAGATCTGATCTCAGGTCTGCGCTCCACTAAAACCTCACTGATCTTCACATCGTTCTGTAACGCTGACTCATACAGAGACGTCCATCCGTCCAAACATTTCTGATTGACATCTGCTCCGTTTCTCACCCAGAGACGCACCATCTGAGTGTTACGCGTGGCACATGCTGAGCGCAGAATTAAAAAATACGTATTAATATTCATCTATTAGTTTTGTTCAGGGGGTAAACACTGGGACGGGAGAGTTCGGAAATACATCCAGTTTATAGCTTACTGTAGAATTAAAGTAAACAACAACAAGCTGAACATAATGCTGTTTTTTTTTAACATACTAAAATAATAATCTTACACAAAGCAGGTTCCGCATGCAGGAGGTTCTAATAAATAGCGCCTCATCAGGATCAACGGATTCTCTTTTTATGGACCGATGTCTGTAACATGTAAGGCAACATGCAGCGCATTACAAGGAAGGAATGGTCTGAACGGCAGCACCGCGGTGTAGCGGTTAGTACATCCGTCTCACAGTAAGAAGGTCCTGGATTTGAGCCTCGTGCACAGCGACGGTGTTTTATGTGCACTTGGGTAGGTTTCCTCCGTGTAATCCGGTTTCCTTCCACAGAAATCCATTTCCATATTCTGGAAGTCCATCTTCTATACCCGGGGAAGGTTTCATCCATTTTTTAGGGGTAAGGGTAGTTCAGTTCCAAGATTCGCCTGATATTCTCCTGGTACTTTACCAGGGTTTGCCAAAAGATCCTAAAGTTTCCCAAACGGTGGAGAAAGGGTGGCGAGTAGTTGCTATTAAGCGCAAACAACGTCGCTAACAGTCGCTAATGTTCCTTAACTGTCTTTCGCAAACACTTCCGCAGACATTTGCACAAATGTTGCTAATTGTTGATAAATGTCACTAAATGACAGGGCGAATCCTCATTTCTGTCAACATTCATCAGAAAAGTTGGCGAATCCAAAATTCGCTTTTTTGTCAGCGTCAGCCGCTCCGTGAGATAAAGGCTTAAGTGTGAATGGTTGTGCATTTGTTGGCCCTGTGATGGTTCGGCGAGCTGTTCAGCGCGTACCTGTGAGTCGGTTGAGATAGACTCCGGCCTCCCGGCGACCCTGGTAGGATTACACATTTCAGCACATTATTGATTGATCATTTTAAATAATTTAGCTTTTTTTTTTTTTTCTAAAAAACGTCTTTCTTCGTCAATCTTCCTTAAAAATGTATTAATAATTGTTTTGGGTTTGTTAATTTTACACAAAGTTAAACATTTTCAAGAATTTTGCTTATAACTTTTCCAACAAAACATGAAACTCGCACACATTGTTCTGGACGAGCAAGGCTACTTCCTTTTACCATATATGGTCACTTGCTTCCTTATTTGGCGTCCCGAATGACACGCCCACACCAGGGCATCTCTCGCTTCTGTGTGTGGGCTCAAAGACACGCCCACATTTCCTTATAAGAGCGTGGATAGGACTGTAAGGGACGCCTTCTGAAACAAACAAACAAACAATCAAACAAACAAATAAATAGTTAATTTTCCTATTTGTGTGTGTTTGTTTGTTTGTTTGACTGGTCACGCGTCACATTTTGCTTGTCAACTAATGCTGGTTATGATGATGATGATGATGATGATGACGTTGATGCCGAACGCGAGCGCGAGGACGCCGTGTGTGACTGACGCGCGAGCCGCTCTGATCCGCTCCGCTCCGCGCGCTCCTGTGGCATGCGGTCTCCATGGAGACGGCTTTAGTTGGTGCAGTGCGTTTGAAGCGAGTGGGCTGCTGCTGCTGCTGCTGGTGGAGGTGCTGGAGGTGCTGGTGCTCGGGCTAAGCGGCGATTTTCACCGCTCAAAACACCCGCACCGCCGGGTTCTGCCTCTCATCTCATCAGGAAAGACGGAAAGGAGTGGCGAGGGATTGGTATTTAAACGCTAGGTTGGGGTTTTCGGTTGTCGCGTGACGTTTTAGTCTGAGTTCACAGAGCGGCAGCGGCGATCTCTCGGTTCTGATATTATTCTAGGGATAATTTTACTGTTGTAGCTAGATGAGCTAACTAGTTAGCAGAATAGTTCTCTCTCTCTCTCTCTCTCACACACACACACACACATTTTAGACTCAGAAATGATCAGATAGCCGAGCAACATTTCCAGAAGGATTTTACGCCTATTGATCAGCTGGTGCAATGGACAAGCAGCCTCCTGTCACCACCACCACCACCATCATCCATCCAAACTTCAATCATCTGCCCGTCATTCGCTCATCTGAAGGAATTCCTGTTCCAGGCTTGAGATATGACTGTAAATCCCATCATTAGATCCTTCTGGTGGGTTTTTTTTCTCCCTTCTGTTTTTTTGATGCACCCCGATATCCGAGGAACATGTTTCTGAACTTCTAGTTCAACCTTGCTGAACCTAAAGGAGTTTTATTTTTGGCCGTGGGAGGAAGACAAACCATCGTTCAGTCCGAAGGAGCCTGGAGAAGATGCCTGAGGTGTAAGAAGCGAAGAAGGACACGTTAAAACAAACAGAGCAGATGTTCATCAGCAAGATGACCCTGAGCCAGTCCGGTGTGTTTGGACAAATTGACGACCTGCAGGACCTGACGTTCATCGAGAGACCCATACGCAGGAGCCTAAAGGTATTTTATGTAGATGTACATAAGTAAAAGGATGCCACCGACATGTCCTGCGTGCATGCCATTATCATGAGCTTTATTCACGTTAGATTTGTGCCAGAGGGGTGTGTGTGTGTGTGTGTGTGTTTTGATGAGTGCATGTTCATGGATGAGGCACAGGATGGCATAGGGGTTGCCCACACCGCTTCACCAAGTGACGCACTTTCTGACAGCTTTCCGCATCACTGCCGCCGCTCCTCCTCACTCTCCTCATCCTCTCAGCTTTTTAAATCCCACCCAAACCTTCGGACCTCCTAGACCCGCTATGTCCTGCTGTGCCACCCGGAGACCAGAATGAGGTCCTCTCAGGATGAGGTTTCTCTCGTTCATGAGATGAGTAGTCACATCACGTACAGCGTGAAGAGGAATTCGTAATACGTGTGCAATAGGTTGGAGGAGAAAAAGGAGGAGGAGGAGGAGGAGGAGGAGGAGGAAGAAGAAGAGGCGCTGGGGTTCTCTGAGCATCCTTTTTGGGAGGGAGGTTCCATGGCCGAAGCGCCTGGGCTAATGAGAGAAGCCCTGGAGTAATAGACTCTCCGCCCCCACGGCTCCTGGCCCACACACTCCTTTCTCTCTATTTCTTCCCCCGCAGTCCATCGTGCTTCGCATCCTCACATCCTCACCATCCTCACATGAAAATCCCCCTCACATATTCGGCTGAGTCATCTGTAACCAGTAAATCCACCACCCAGGCGTCTGGTTAGTATATGTACACTACAGGGAGGGCATGATGGCACGCTTTATTTTCTGGTACCAGTACCAAAACCTGAAGTATTAACCAATACTGATACCGTTACAAAAACCTGGAGTATCAACCAATATTAGTACTGATACTGAAACATGAAGCCATTTATTCATTTTCTGATTCGCTTAATCCTAATTAGGGTCGCGGGGAGGCTGGCACCCATCTCACCCAACTCTGGGCGAGGGCGGGGTACATCCTGAACAGCTCACCAGACCATTGCAGGGCACCACACACACAACCATTCACACTCACACTTAGGGGCAATTTGGAATAGCCAATGAGCCTACTGTGCATGTTTCTGGACTGTGGAAGGAAACCGGAGTACCTGGAGGAAACCCATGCAATCATAAGGAGAACATACAAACTCCACACAGAAACACCCGAGCTGAGAATTGAACCCTGGACCTTCTTGCTGTAAGGTGGACATGCTAATCACTATGCCACCGTGCCGCCTGAAACCTGAAGTATCATCCAATATTAGTACCGATACTGTAACCTGAGGTATCATCCAATATTAGTACCGATACTGAAACCTGAGGTATCATCCAATATTAGTACCGATACTGTAACCTGAGGTATCATCCAATATTAGTACCGATACTGAAACCTGAGGTATCACCAATATTAGTACCGATACTGAAACCTGAGGTATCACCAATATTAGTACCGATACTGAAACCTGGAGTATCATACAATATTATTACTGATACTGAAACCTGGAGTATCATCCAATATTAGTACCGATACTGAATCCTGGAATATCACCCAATATTAGTACTGATACTGAAACCTGGAATATCACCCAATATTAGTACCGATACTGAAACTTGGAATAACATCCAATATTTTTCTGATACTAAAACCTGGAATATCATCCAATATTAGTACCGATACTGAAACCTGGAGTATCATCCAATATTAGCACTGATACTGAAACCTGGAATATCATCCAATATTAGTCCCGATAGTGATACCTGGAACATTGTCTAATATTAGTACCGATACTGAAGCCTGGAGTATCATACAATATTAATATCAATACTGAAACCTGGAATATCATCCAATATTAGTACTGATACTGAAACTTGGAGTATCATCCAATATTAGTACCGATACTAAAACCTGGAGTATTATCCAATATTAGTACTGATAGTGATAGCTAAAATATCATCCAGTATTAGCACTGATACTGAAACCTGGAATATCACCCAATATTAGTACCGATACTGAAACCTGAGGTATCATCCAATATTAGTACCGATTGTGAAACCTGGAGTATCATCCAATATTAGTACCGATACTAAAACCTGAGGTATCATCTAAGATTAGTACCGATACTGAAACCTGAGATATTATCCAATATTAGTACTGATACTGAAACCTTAGGTATCATCTAATATAAGTACCGATACTGAAACCTGAGGTATCATCCAATATTAGTACCGATAGTGATACCTGAAACATTGTCCATTATTAGTACAGATACTGAGACCTAGAGTATCATCCAATATTAGTACCGATACTGAAACCAGGAATATCATCCAATATTAGTACTGATACTAAAACCTGAGGTATCATTTAAAATTAGTACCGATACTAAAACCTGGAATATCATCCAATATTAGTACTGATACTGAAACATGGAACATTGTCCAATATTAGTACCAATACTTAAACCTGAAGTATCATCTAATATTAGTGCTGATACTGAAATTTGTAACATTGTCCAATATTAGTACTGATACTGAAACGTGGAGTATCATCCAATACTTGTACCAATACTGAAACCTGGAATATCATCCAATATTTTTCTGATACTGAAACCTGGAATATCATCCAATATTAGTACCGATATTAAAACTTGAACTGTCATCCAATATTAGTACTGATACTGAAACCTGGAACATTTTTAAATATTAGTACCGATACTGAAACCAGGAGAATCATCCAATATTAGTACCAATACTGAAACCTGGAACATTGTCCAATATTATTACTGATACTGAAACCAGGAGAATTATCCATTATTAGTACCGATACTGAAACTTGAAACATCATCCAATGTTAGTACCGTTACTAAAACCTGAACTATCATCCAATATTAGTACTGATATTGAAACCTGGAACATTGTCCAATATTTGTACCGTTACTGAAACCTGAAGAATCATCCAATATTAGTACCGATACTGAATCCTGGAACATTGTCCAATATTAGTACCAAAACTGAAATCTGAAGTATCATCCAATATTAGTACTGATACTGAAACCTGGAGTATCATCCAATATTAGTACCGATACTGAAACTTGGAGTATCATCCAGTTTTTTTCTGATATTGAATCCTGGAATATCATCCAATATTAGTACCGATACTGAAACCTGAAGTGTCATCCAATATTCGTACTGATACTGAAACCTCAAGTATCATCTAAGATTAGTACCGATACTGAAACTTGGAGTATCATCCAATATTAGTATTGATACTGAAACTTGGAACATTGTCCAATATTAGTACCGACACTGAAACTTGGAACATTTTCAAATATTAGTAACAATACTGACACCTGAAGTATCATCCAATAATAGTTCTGATACTGAAACTTGGAACATTGTCCAATATTAGTACAGGTGCTGAACCCTGAAGTATCATCCAATATTAGTACAGATACTGAAACCTGGAGTATCATCCAATATTAATACCGATACTAAAACCGGGAGAATCATGCAATATTAGTACCGATACTGAATCCTGGAACATTATCCAATATTAGTACCAATACTTAAACTTGAAGTATCATCCAATATAAGTACTGATACTGAAACTTGAAACATTGTCCAATATTAGTACCGATACTGAATCCTGGAACATTGTCCAATATTAGTACCAATACTGAAACCTGAAGTATCATCCAATATTAGTATCGATATTGAAACCTGGAGTATCATCCAATATTTGTACTGATACTGAAACTTGGAACATTGTCCAGTATTAGTACTGATACTGAAACCTGAAGTATCATCCAATATTAGTACCGATACTGAAACCAGGAGTATCATCCAATATTAGTACCAATACTGAAACCTGGAACATTGTCCAATATTAGTACCAAAACTGAAATCTGAAGTATCATCCTATATTAGTACCGATACTGAAACTTGAGTATCATCCAATATTAGTACTGATACTGAAACCTGGAACATTTTTAAATATTAGTACTGGTACTAAAACCGGGAGAATCATCCAAAATTAGTACTGATACTGAAACCTGGAACATTTTCAAATATTATTACCAATACTGACACCTGAAGTATCATCCAATATTAGTATCAATACTGAAACCTGGAGTATCATTGAAAATTAGTACAGATACTGAAACCTGGAGTATCATCCAGTTTTTTTCTGATATTAAAACCTGGAATATCATCTAATATTAGTACCGATACTGAAACCTGGAGTATTATCTAATATTAGTACCGATACTAAAACCGAAGGAATCATCTAATATTAGTACCGATACTGAAACCTGAAACATTTTTAAATATTGGTACCAATACTGACTCCTAAAGTATCATCCAATATTAGTACCGATACTGAAACCTGGAGTATCATCCAAAATTAGTAAAGATACTGAAACCTGGAGTATTGTCCAATATTAGTACCGATACTGAAACCTGGAATATCATCCAATATTAGTACCGATACTGAATCCTGGAACATTGTCCAATATTAGTACCGAAACTGAAACCTGAAGTATCATCCAATATTAGTACTGATACTGAAACCTGGAGTATCATCCACTATTAGTACCGATACTGAAACCTGGAGTATCATCCAGTTTTTTTCTGATATTAAAACCTGGAATATCATCCAAAATTAGTACCGATACTTAAACCTGGAGTATCATCTAATATTAGTACTGATACTAAAACCGGGAGAATCATCTAATATTAGTACTGATACTGAAACCTGGAGCATTTTCAAATATTAGTTCCAATACTGACACCTGAGATATCATCCAATATTAGTACCGATACTGAAACCTGGAGTATCATCCAAAATTAGTACAGATACTGAAACCTGGAGTATCATCCAATATTAGTACCGATACTGAAACCTGGAATATCATCCAATATTAGTACCGATACTGAATCCTGGAATATCATCCAATATTAGTACCGAAACTGAAATCTGAAGTATCATCCAATATTAGTACTGATACTGAAACCTGGAGTATCATCCAATATTAGTACCGATACTGAAACCTGGAGTATCATCCAGTTTTTTTTTGATATTGAAACCTGAAATATCATCCAATATTAGTACTGATACTGAAACCTGAAGTGTCATCCAATATTAGTACTGATACTGAAACTTGGAACATTGTCCAATATAAGAACCGATACTGAAACCTGAAGTATCATCCAATATTAGTATCGATATTGAAACGTGGAGTATCATCCAATATTTGTACTGATACTGAAACTTGGAACATTGTCCAGTATTAGTACTGATACTGAAACCTGAAGTATCATCCAATATTAGTACCGATACTGAAACCAGGAGTATCATCCAATATTAGTACCGATACTGAAACCTGGAACATTGTCCAATATTAGTACCAAAACTGAAACCTTAAGTATCATCTAATATTAGTATCGATACTGAAACCTGGAGTATCATCCAATATTAGTACCGATACTGAAACTTGGAACATTGTCCTATATTAGTACCGATACTGAAACCTGGAACATTTTCAAATATTAGTACCAATACTGACACCTAAAGTATCATCCAATATTAGTTCTGATACTGAAACCTGGAACATTGTCCAATATTAGTACAGGTGCTGAACCCTGAAGTATCATCCAATATTAGTACAGATACTGAAACCTGGAGTATCATCCAATATTAGTACCGATACTGAATCCTGGAACATTTTCAAATATTAGAACTGATACTAAAACTGGGAGAATCATCCAATATTAGTACCGATACTGAATCCTGGAACATTGTCCAATATTAGTACCAATACTTAAACCTGAAGTATCATCCAATATTATTATTGATACTGAAATTTGGAACATTGTTCAATATTAGTACTGATACTGAAACCTGAAGTATCATCCAATATTAGTACCAATACTGAAACCTGGAGTATCATCCAATATTAGTACTGATACTGAAACTTGGAACATTGTCCAATATTAGTACTGATACTGAAACCTGAAGTATCATCCAATATTAGTATTGATACTGAAACCTGGAATATCATCCAATATTAGTACTGATACTGAAACTTGGAACATTGTCCAATATTAGTACTGATACTGAAACCTGAAGTATCATCCAATATTAGTACCGATACTGAAACCTTGAGTATCATCCAATATTAGTACCGATACTGAAACCTGGAGTATCATCCATTATTAGTACCGATACTGAAACCTGGAATATTGACTGTTATCAATACTGATACTAAAGCTTGGCGTATCAAACGATCTGATTCTGTTGATGTTGGCCTGATCCGAAATCCCTGAGTACTCAGCAGTACACTCTTTCCTCCTGTAAGATTAATTTATTTTACATAATGTATATATTAATGTATTTCTGTACTTTTTTGTGTGTGATGTTCCAGACTGCAGAGGAGATTGAGAAGTTAACTGTAGATGAAGATCTGAATGATATCGAGCGAGCAGTCTACCTCCTCAGGTAAATCACTCACCTTGACTGAAACCTTTAACTGATATATTTTCATCCAAACCTCAAAACCTTTTTGTCTTTTGAATAATAATAAATATATTCAAATCTGTAAGAGGAAATTTCAGGAATTAAACTCATAAGGATTAATATATAAAGTAAAACAAAAGAATAATAATTAATTTTTAATATAATAAATAATAATAAATTAAATATTGTATTATATTATAAACATTTGTTAATATATTATTATTTACTTAATAATAATAACATTAATTTACTTAATTGTCTAGATTTATTCTTAAAATTAAATGTTTTTAAATGTTTTTAAGTATAACTAATAGATATTAAAATATATTAAGTTTAATAAAAATATATTAGAAATATTTAATTGAATCCAGTTTTTATACATTGTGGTTTGTGAAAATTAATTCAAATGTATTAATAATAGTTTGTTATTAATTAAATAAAGGTTTATTCTTACATTTTTTGTTTTTTTTTTTGAGTACAAAATATCTGCAATTTTATTAAATCTGTTAATTTATATATATATATTTGATTCACAACAAATTCTATGAAACTTTTGTGATATTTTTCTATATACTCGACAATGAATATTTAACTTTTTTGGAATATTTTTAAATAAATTTAGAGCATGTTATAAAATTTTAATCCTTTCTATTTACACATTGATAATCTATATATTTTAATTTAATTTGTTATAAAGGTTACATTAAAAAGCTTAATTTATACATACTAATTTTATGCCATCTAAAGAATGTGGAAATGTTTATAAAGAATTGATGATGAAAGTATTTTAATAGTGATGCGTTATGGTGTGCGAATCTCTTGCTGATTGGTTCTCCAGCACGATCTCTACCAAGTTAATCTGAACCAAATCCAGTCCATGTGATGTCATCGCTCATGTTCCTGCCTCGTGTATAATCTAGCTGGCGTGTTTTCATTCATCTGAACTTTCTGCTCGTCTCCGGATGCTGACTGAACTTCTGAAAGAAAAAAAATGAATAAATAAAGCGTTCTTAATCCTCCGTGTTACTGACACTCAGACGCGCAGCTACAGCGACGATCCATCGCTATCTGATGGAGGATTTTAGCTGATTAAAGTTGGATGGCTGTGATCTGATTACCTGATTAGAACATAGTTTAATCAGATAACCTTAAATCCCCCAGCGCATCAGGAACGTCTGGTTAAAAAGTTCTCAGGTACCTCGAATACAATCGCACACCGGGTCACTCATCAATTTTGCAAAAACAAAAGTTGTAATTAGCATGAACGAGCCTGAAATGGCTTCAAAGACATTTAAATGGTTTGTTTTCCACAGCATTTCTGTTTCAGTTATATCTTTTACAACCTTTCATTTAATTTTTCTGAACCTGAAGCATCACTTTTTTTTAACAAAGCATCACTTTTTTAAAACAGTAAGTAATATTATAATATATATTGCGTATCAGGAAGATGTAAGTAAAATCTCTTTATTATGATCTGATAATATTTTGTCACTGTCTTGTGTTCTGGAATTATTATATTAATATTAGATTCCACTTTGTTGTATTTTTATGGTGAGTCATTAGTTATATAATTAGGTTTCGAGTCAGCGGAGATCACCCGATACAATATTATCACGATACCGGGGTTCCGGTTCTATTTGTATTGCGATCACGATTCGATATTACAATTTAAACTATGAACCATGAATTTTGAACCATGTAAAAAGACATTTGTGTAGAAATAACAATAAACAAAGCAAATAGTTCGCTCCTGCCTCATGGGACGCTGTGCTGGAATATCCAGAGGAAACATGCAAACTCCACGGAAACTCCACACCCTCGCCGAACCCGGGACTGGAACCCAGGACGTTCTTCCTGTGAGGTGGACCCGCTAACCACCACACCGCCGTGGTACCCCTCAGCAAAGACCAGCAAGGGTGTAATGTACAGATAAACCTCACATTTATAATAAGAGCCGGGTAGAGGTATCCAAAACACACTTGAGGTTTGTGGACAGAAAGCAGGCAGGGTACCAACCGCTCAAGCAGACAGTTGATCAAAGGCAGGACGCAGACCATAAACGTGATGCAGGAAAAGTTCATACACAACATCAGGATAAACAATCAAGTGTGAACAGGTCTGCTAGGATCATGTGATGTGGAAGTTAGAAGTCAGGTGACTGGGAAGGTTGCAGAGCATGCTGGGATGAGCAGTGCGTGGACTGGGTGGATCGTGAGGAAGTCGTGACAGTGGTGCAGTTTGTTGATTATTGTTCCTGCTGCTTTCAGGTCATCCTGCAACTCTTTTCCAGTGACTGCTTCTCCACTCATACCCTCGTTATCAAGAATCTGACATAGTGCAGTAAATTATTTCACCGCTCACCTGTCCAGACATGATTATAATGCGCTTTCATTAACTTCTAACCTGCATATTATCCCAATCATGGCACTGTCAGGGATCTACTTTTTTACTGTCAGTTTCATTCATAAATATTGTCATGGCTGATTCCCAGCCAGCTCAGCTCAGGCTTCCACATCACATGACTACTGGAGATCAAAGGCAAGCAGGTACTTTCTCTAAGGCATGCAAACTGCTACAGTACGGCGTAACAGGCTCAAAGGAAAGCGCTATCCGCCCCTTTGTATGCATGAGCTCACAGATGGCCATGATTGGCTGGTGTCAGGGACAGGGACAGGGACAGGGACAGGGAGGAGAGCATATCTCCATCCCGCCCTCCCTGAAAGCTCAGCCAATCAGCTCTTATAGGCTCCCGGCTATGGATGCCTGCATTACCCTGGGATGATCTTTTTGAATGAACTCTTTATGAACTCGATTTTATTTTCAACCTTTTCTTCTGATGTGAGGACGCTGCCATTACAGCTGCCAGGTTGTTTTTTTTGTTTCATTTCTCCCCAGTTTTATTTTCACATGGAAAAATAAGTTGATGATTAAATGATGTGTTTACACTACAGTCAGAGCTGTGTACACACAGGAAGTCATGAGTGACGAGCAGCCATGTAAAGTCAGTGAACACCAGCGAAATGAGCAACAAGAGCGATGTGAAGTTGGCGGGGACGGAGTTCAACTGAGCCTAACTTTCACTTGAGCGATTACCAATCAGAGCTTAAAGATACCTCTGATTAACAGATGCCACCAAATACTAAGTTAGATACAAACACTTATTTTAACATAAATGACCATAAAAACAACAACAAAAAAGGTCATTTTATCCCATGGATTACTAGCGGCGGCTGAACTGCGGGGGTTAACACTCGGTTTTTCCCTGGAAGTGACTTCGGTGCGTTGGGCAGGGTTGACGTCGCTTGTGGAGACAGTGAGACGTCTCATTCTAGTGACTCTGAGGACGAATACGCTGCCAGAGACGAGCGTGACGGTGAATCCAAAATGGTTTACGCAGTTAAAGTTTTGCCGACTCGGTTTTCCTGTCGTCAGTTGGTTTAGGAAGAAAAAGAAATGTATTTTGCGATTTCTGCGCTTCTTTTTCGTGCAGCTCAGCACTGGACCATAATGTGTTATGATGCACGGGGTCAGTGACGTAGCCAGCCAATCCAATGAGCTCGCGGCACTACCAGGCTGGAACAGCCAATCAGAAAGGCAACATTTCTCTGAGCATGCCTAGAGTCGTAAGCCTTGCACGCACTTAAAATTGTCTGATGGACTGATGTTGCCAGAAGGAACCGTTGATGTTATACGTGATGGTTTTAAAGAGCTAATAACACAAATTCACTGCAGGTCCACTTTAACTCTTCCTGGTTGATGATGGACAGGAGTCTCTGTTCTATACTTGACTTGACGGGATGTTGTGAATTGGTTTATTCTTCACCAAGGAACGAATATTATGACCATCCAGATTAGATGTCTTCCATGGTCTTCCAGGTCTTTTGGTGTTGCCGAGCTTGCCAGTGTTTTCCTTCATTTTAAGAATGCATCAAATTGTTGATTTGTTCAGTTGCAAACTTCGTGCTATCTCTCTGATAGGTGGGTTTATATTTTTAGCCTGATCACTTCATTAATTTGCATAAACACCTCTTTGAACTGCATATAAAGATTTCCCATGAACACCTGCCAAATGCAGATTCAACACCTGGAATAATTCCAGACATTTCATCTCTTTAATTCTTCATGATATAAAGAGGAAACCATAAGGGGATGAAACCGTATATCAGTTTATTGTACAATTACTTTCCAGCCTGTGTACATAAATGGCTGTAATTCCCAAGATCGTAGTTACTGGAGCCAGTTCATCAGACAAAGAGCTGCGGCGTATCGATCATGCTACATCCGCGTAAAGAAGAAAAAAGAGTTCCTAAACAGGTCATGTGATATTTTCGTTAAATGCCTTGAATAAAAGCTGAAAGTTTACACTTCAGACTCATGGCTTCATTTTAAATCTACAGTGGCAGTGTACAGAGGCAAAATTCCAAAGATTGTGCCACTTGTTCACATACTTATGGACCCGACTCTATATATATGCGCCAGAAATCAACCAATCACATCTTTTGTTGGCACATCTCCATGTTTCCCTTTAACCTACAAAGCTACGTCGTGTTCCTTCCCCGTGCTAATTAAGTTCCAGAGTCGTTCCACACCTCGGCTCCCTCGGGCAGCAAACTAGTTCTCAGAGCAGTTTAATTGCCCCTTCTGGCTGTCACTTGGAGCTTAAAAGCAGGCTGCCAACAAATCTGTGAGATGACAGATAGGAGAGAGAAGCTTGTTAAGCTGTAGAGAGACACAGACGATGCAGATCTTTTCATGCAAATTCAGTGTTTCTTTAGTCAGACTGGTGCGAGTTCTGTATTTACATCCCGTAGGCACTGACTCTGTGTCATGCGGTTGTTGGAAAATAATCAGCGGTGGGGTGGCGTGATGAGGAGGAGTTAATGTTCCCACCTTGAAATGGATTCAGGCATTCGTTTTCTAAGCCGCTTAATCCTAATTAGGGTCGCGGGGCGGCTGGCGCCCATCTCAGCCGACTCGGGGTGAAGGCGGGGTACACCCTGAACAGCTTGCCAGACACACATACAACCATTCACATTCACTCACACCTAGGGGTGATGTGGAACAGCCAATCAGCCTACTGTGCATGTTTTTGGACTGTGGGAGGAAATTCCACACAGATACGCCCCGAGAATCGATCCCAGGACCTTCTTGCTGTGAGGCGAACGTGCTACCCACTACACCACTGGTTCGAGTCCTGGGCTCGGTGAGGGTGCTTTTGTTTGGAGTTTGCACAGTCTCCCTGTGCTTGTATGGGTTTCCTCAGGGTCCTCCCACAGTCCAAAGACATGCACTTTAGAGTAATTAATGCCCCTTAATGCTAACGCCCCAACGGGTGGGTGTAAATAGTTGAATGTGTGTTGGTCCTGTGATGGACTGGCGAGCTGTTCAGGGTGTACCCCGCCTTCACCCAGAGCTCACATTCAGAATAAAGTGCATGTTCTGAGAATAAGGTTGCACGATCGGACCATTTAGACTTCAGTTCCTCTTCTCCTTCCTGTGTTCAGGCGTCCAGAAACAGAACAGCAGTGATGATATTGAAAAGGTGCAGACACCATGACCACGTTACCTTCTCGCTCTCCGACAGACCTGGCAGCACACACGGTTCATTCGTAGTTATTAATTAACCTTCTGCCAACAAAGGGCACCTGCCACAGCTGCGAGTGTACAGTGTAGAGGTAATGAATACCTCAGAGCCAAACACAGTGAGGAAATGGAGGACACGAGGTACCTGCGACTCATCAACACCGTAAAATGACCTCCAGTCTGATAATAATGTAAACAACGTAGCAACAGCGATTCTGATTCGCTGTCCCGGAAACACACCTGGGTGTCTGCATTGGTTCTGGTCCTTGGTTCCAGTCGCAGGCTCAACGGGGACGTTTCTGTGTGAAGTTTCCATGTTCTCCCTGTGCTTGTGAGGGTTTCCTCTGAGTGCTCCAGTTTCTTTCCACAGTACAAAGACATCAGAATGGTGGACGGTGGTGTAGCGATTAGCACGACCGTCTCACAGCAAGAACGGTCTGGGTTTCTGTCGCGTGCTTGGGTGTTTTGGTGAGGAGTGTGCTTTATCTCCCTGTGCTTGCTTGGGTTTCCTCTGAGTACTCTTGTTTCCTCCCACATTCTTAAGACATGCACATTAGGCTAATTGGCTGTTCCAGATTGCCCCCAGGTGTGAGTAATGGGTGTGTGTGGGTGTGTGAGTGTGCTGGGCCTGCGATAGTCTGGTTAGCTGTTCAGGGAGTACCCCACCTTTGCCCAGTCTTGGCTGTGATAGGCTTCAGCCTCTCCGTGACCCCGCAACCCTCGTAGGATTAAGCAGTTTGGCCAATGAGTGAGTGAGTCCGAAGACATGCACATTAGGCTAATTGTGTTCCAGATTGCCCCTAGATGGGAGAGTGAATTGTTGTCTGTGTATGTTGGCCCGGTGATGGCCTGGCGAATTGTTCAGGGTGTACCCCACCTTCGCCCAGAGTCGACTGACCAGCATTTTATAGTTATACAGATGTGAAACCAGTCTGAACAAGCGATGTTTTCTACCACAGCGATACATTATTCTTTCACTTTTCTATGTTTAATGGTCTGTCTGTATTCTGCTCATGTGTTACGACCAGCTCTGGGCAGGACGTCCAGCGAGCCAGCGTGATTGTGAACCTGCCAAACCTGGTACGTCAGAACCCAGCCGAGACCTTCAGAAGAGTGGTGCCAAAAGTCAGGGTAGGACAAATCCTCCCGCGTTTCATTCTTCTCAGCCCCGACAGTCAGCATATGATCCGTTCTCCTGATCAGCGATAGGCCAAGACGACCAGACTGAACCTCACAGCAGGATCTCTCTCTCTCTCTCTCTCTCTCTCTCTCTCTTTCTCTCTCCGTTCCCTCTCAGGAAGTGCTGCACGTGGCCGGGGCAGATATGCAGCTCGCCGCAGCAGGCTCTTTCCTCACCGTCCTCCAGGACGACATCGTCCTCATCCAGACGCACACACACTCGATCCTGCAGATCGTCCTCCTCAACTTAGATCACAGGGACGCAGGTCAGAGACAGCACTCCTCCTCTTCTTCTTCTTCTGCTTCTTCTTCTCTAACAGGGAAAAACATTTCATTATAGGATTGTTCATTAAAAAACATAACTGCAGACCATTAAAATAAATCAGGTGAGCGTTTATACGTACACGTGAAACACGGATACTCATTATACATAGTCACTGTGGTAAGGCAGCACATGATTGGTCAGTCAGTTAGGGTGTGGTCACCTGTACACACCTGGGAAGATGAGCCTCTTACTCACCCACTTATTTGCCGAACCGCTTACTCCTTCTAGGGTCATGGGAAGGCTGGAGCCTATCTCTGCCGACTCTGGGCGAAGGCGGGGTACACCCTGAACAGCTTGCCAGGCCATCGCAGGGCAACATACACAACCATTCACACTCACACTCACACCTAGGGGCAATTTGGAAAAGCCAATTAGCCTACTGTGCATATCTTCGGACTGTGGGAGGAAACCAGAGTGCCCAGAATAAACCCACACAAGCACAGGGAGAACATGCAAACTCCACACAGAAACGTCCGAGCCGAGACGGGGACTCAAACCCAGGACCTTCTTGCTGTGAGGTGGACATGCTGACCTCTACGCCACTGTGCGTCTCTCGACTGTGTCGCTCCAGTTAATGTGTAGTAACATCATAAACTATGTAAAAATCATAAACTATGTTAAAATCATAAACTATGCTCGTGAGAAGCTCTGCTCGGGTTTTTACAAGGAAAAAATTACCTTTAGCTCTGCGACCAACCCAAACACGACTCTGTACCATCTAATGAATGAGCACAAGCCAGGAGTTCAGCCTGATATTAATCTCATAGCTCTGAAGTTCTGAAGGCCGTTTAGAGGAGATTTAAATGTATTTATAAATTCAAATTAATTATGTCGAGTTATTCCGCATCACATTAAGACACCACCTGGATTCCTTTTTCCTCCAAACAGTTTTTTCCTCACAAAATGTATTTATTTATTTATTTATTTTTTCCCCGCAGTGGTCAGCAGCGCCTGGCTCGAGACTTTGTTATCGGCGATTGATGCGCTACCAAAAGAAACCATCAGACAGGAGGTAATGAGCACTGGACTCTCGCTTCTCCCTCAGTGTCTCACGTCACGGTTATGCTGTTTAATCTGAATCTAGAACACAGACGTGAGCAGTTAAGACGTGACCGCTGCTGTGCTGTGATGTTGTTTGCAGATTCTGAGCCCACTGGTTTCGAAAGCTCAGCTCTCGCAGTCAGTTCCGGCTCGTCTGGCCAGCTGTCGTATCCTGGGGAAGGTGGCTGCCAAATTCGAGTCATCCGTGTGAGTGTCTGTCTGTGTGAAATGTGAAGGTTTGAGGAGGAGTTTTACTTCCTCTCTTTACCAGAAAAACCCCTCTATGACATCATCTTATCTTCATCACCATCACTGCTGTTCATCGTTTCTCTTCATCAATTCTCTTCATCATCACTCCTCTTCATCAATTCCCTTTATCATCACTACTCTTCATCATCACTCCTCTTCATCAATTCCCTTTATCATCACTCCTCTTCATCATCACTCCTCTTCATCAATTCCCTTTATCATCACTACTCTTCATCAATTCCCTTTATCATCACTACTCTTCATCATCACTACTCTTCATCAATTCTCTTCATCACCACTCCTCTTCATCAATTCTCTTCATCACCACTCCTCTTCATCAATTCTCTTCATCATCACTCCTCTTCATCAATTC